>OMLF01013663.1:11098-25751 GCA_900302615.1 Holocentrus rufus | reverse complement strand
GGGGAGGGGAGGGGGGGGGCTCAGAACTTGGACAAACAGCCAACAGCAAATGATATCTGTGCTCCGCAGACGGTCTGGGACCGCCTTGGGAAGCTCGTGGGAGGGTTTTGGTGGATCGAAACAAACACGCAAGTTCCAAACCTACTTAAAGACCCAAGTGCTACTCCCACACTGTCCCTTCTGGGTAGTAAAGTTCAGGCCTGAGGAGCCTGTCTGCGATAGCGATGCGCACTCCTTGTTTCACCCACCTCCAAAGTCTGCATCAGGTTTGGCTTGATGGCATCTTTCATCAGCACAGCCAGAGCGCCGCTCACACCCTGTAGAGGCAAAGCAGAACATGAGACTGACAGCTTCACTGACATCACACAAGTGGATTAAATCTCTCATTTTGATGGCTGTAAGGCAGCATGTGTGGCAGAGAGTCTATGTACACTGACAGGATACAGAACAGAGGGCCCATACGGTTTGGAGCTGTAGCAGGAAGAGACTAAAGGCCACTGACCAGGTCCTCGGTGGTGATGGGCTCTCCGCTGCGGCTGGTGGCCACCACCATCTTGGCCAGGCGATGGCGCATGTCCTCCAGGCTGCTGGTGAGGGCGAGCACCGCCATGATCTCACTGGCCACCGTGATGTCGAACTGGGCCTGGAGGACCGAGGGAGGAGGGGACAGGGTTCATGCACTTTGTCCACTAACGGTTTAATTCTCCATAATTCTCCATGATGAAAATAAATTGATTTTTTGAGTTGCCACTGAAAAAAATATATTGCTGGTCTACCTTTCAATTCCTTTTTTTTGTTTGTTTTAAATTCAAGTCCAACTGAAACAACATAATTTGCAACTAGGCAGGCATTTACAGAGATACAATGTTTTTTCAACTTTCTTCACCTGATTGACACAAACTGATGCATGAACACACACATGAAAGATATCCTAAGGCACCACTTACACTCTTTTATTTATTTGCTTAAATTGGTAAGTCAGTCTTAACAGTCTTAAATGGTGTTCATGCCATTTCAAAAACTTGAGTAAAACTGTAATTTTCCATAACTCCAGGGCCTGGCCGTGGTATTTTCAATTTTACTGACTTCTCCAGGTTTTCCAGGACTTTATGCAGCCTGAGGGGAGCATAAATGTACTGTCCCATTACCATGAATAATAATGTATACAGCTGGGATTGAAACAGAACATTCTGTATTCTGCAGTAAAGATAAAATGATTATGACTTAGGGATTTCCAAGCTGTCTCAGAGGCATTGTGGGTTTTATCTCTTTACCTCTCTGGTGTAGCCCTTTTCTGTTGCTGACTGGCCAATCGTGATCTTCCTCAGGAAACGATCATTGGTATCCAACACTAGAAAGACACGTGAAAATCACATTTATATTTCATCAGAGGTACATAAAGAGTGATCTCAGACAGTCACAAAGATGCAGATCTAGTGAGCTGCCTGATGTTTGAGTCATGTCGACTGAAGTACAGATGTTCCTTACCTCTCTGCCAGGTGACAGAGTTGGGGTCGATGTCCAGACGTGCAAAGCGGGTGATCTCTTCCTCGGTCAGAGCGGTGGGATCGGTTTTCTCAATGCCCAGTTTCTAAACACATACAGAGAAGTCTCAATGATGAATTGGCCCTGCATAAACATCAACCAAGAGATTTATGATGTGATTTCCTACTTTAAGTCTGTTGATCTGGATGGGGGAGAACTGCCTCTGGCCTCCGCTGAGAGGGACCAACCGGTTGTACAGAGCCTGAGGATATAGAGAGAGAAATGTGACATTTACAACCCATGAATTAACTTGTAAATGGTGTGATTTTTAATAAAACTGAGGAAAATATTCACCTTGTCAGACTGGGTGGCCTCATGGAACATGCGGGCGTCGATGGCGGCAGCCACCAAGTTGTTGGCAGCGGTGATGGCGTGGATGTCACCGGTGAGATGGAGATTGAACTGAAATCAGGAGAAGTAAATGAAACTTTGAGTTCATATTTCTATACAAACTACAGCAATTTCTGTATTTAAAGAGCGGTGCAGTACCTCTTCCATTGGGATCACTTGGGAATATCCACCTCCTGCAGCACCGCCTGTATTGAAAAAACAAAAATGCAGATTCTTTACACAGGAGTTAAAAGCACACATTTTTAAAACCCATGCAGTCCATTGAACTTTACAATAAGCAGTGTTTCCAGCGCTGACCTTTAATGCCAAAAGTGGGTCCCTGTGAGGGCTGCCGGACGCAAGCGAAGACGTTGAGCTTCAAGTGGGCTCCGAGGGCCTGGACCAGGCCGATGGTGGTGGTGCTCTTTCCCTCACCCAGAGGTGTGGGTGTAATGCTGCAGGAAACAAAACCACTGATCATGTGCCCAAAATTAAATGACCACCCGCCAAACGCCAACTGCTGAATAGAGTCTGTCACCTGCCACACTGGCTTTGCAATTTGGAATTCTGCTGCACTTCATGATTAACTCCAAACTTTTGTATAAATTTGGCTGCATGACAGGGACAAAATGAATGTACTCATAATCATAAGAAATTCTGAAATTGATACATAAACGCTATCTGCTAACAAATGCAAAATCAAATGACATAATCAAATTGATGTTCATTGCATTTAACTAAACAGAAATGTAAAACTCTATTTTCAATAACATTCATTATATTAATAACAATAATTAATAACACATTTTTAATAACACTGGCCAGTGTTTGTCGGTAAATGGGTGAATGAATGAATGAAAGAATTTGGAGAAAGTCTTTGAAGACAAATATTTTTTCCCAAAAAACATCAGAATCCCACCATCTGTCATTTCAAAACAAATGTGAGAAGGCCAGACAGACAAACAGTGGACACAAACTAACAGCTTACCCAGTGACCACCACATATTTGCCGTCAGGCTGGGCCTGCAGGCGTTTGATGATATCCAGCTGGACCTTGGCCTTGGTCTTGCCATAAAGCTCCACCTCGTCGGACAGCAGCCCAACCTCCCTCGCTAGACGGTCAATGGACTTGGGCACGCAGGAGCGAGAAATCACTATGTCACTGTTGGAGTGATACACACACACACAAAATCTGAAGGGAATGTCGTGCAAGGAGCACATTCAAAAGATTTCTAACCTGAGGCAAAGAATTTAATTGTTAAATTGTTGAATTATTCAACAAATTCTGCGGTGTAAAATTAACAGAGCACATGTCTGTGAGGCAGAGGAGCCTCCAGAGAGGGGAGATGAGACACACGGGCGAGGAGACCAACCTTGGCACGGGCTTCTGCAGGTTGAGCTTGGTGTAAGAAATGTCCCACTTCCCTGGTTGATGGCTCTCCAAGAAACGCTGTGCACTCAGCACTGTGTTCTACAGAAACACACACACACACACACTTTGATTTAACATCACGACTATGTGAAACTAAAAGAGTTTCTCACCTAATAAGCAGAGCAGGAATGAAATGAAGCAAATCAAGTCAATGACATTCATTCAGCTGTGATAAAAATGCAATTACTGCCGTTCTGTGGAAAAACGAGACAGAATGACCATCTGAAAGGGCACCTTTATCTCCTGCATAAAAACCATGCTCAATTGACAGACATTATGTGTCACTCTATTAAAAATAGAGGTAAGTGTCTCACGCCAGCACTGCTAAGGCTGGGGTGAGATAAACTGTGACACATGTGAAACAGCCGTCTGACACTTTCAGCTAAATTAAACTTTAATGAAGGTCTAGACAGAGTTCGGTTCAGGATTAACTTTCCCGATGGACCTTACCGCCATCAGCATGGCCACAGTCATTGGCCCCACGCCGCCAGGCACCGGGGTGATGTAGGCGGCCTGCTCCTTAGCTGAGGCATAGTGGACGTCGCCCACCACCCGCTTCCCACTGGGCTTGGACTCATCTGAAAGAGACGGGAAGACAAGACGTCAATGCCGCATCAAAAGAAGCGATTCGTACCGAAGCCCAGCTGAATTTGATCAGGAAGTCTTATGAGTGCAAAATCGAACCTGGAATGTGATTGATGCCACAGTCGATGACCAGCGCTCCCTTCTTGATCCACTCTCCCTTCACCATCTCGGCCTTACCGATGCCAACGACCAGGATGTCGGCTTTGCCAATCTGGACAGAAACAGCAAATGGTTAAATAAAAAAATAAAAACATGCCAAACCGATGAAATGACACGCAAACTAGCATGTGGCAGAAAATCCTTATGTACCAATATCTGAGTGAATGTTTAATGAATTTCAGAAAACATATGAGAGACACATAAAGGCTCATGGGTAATAAAAGTGTGTGTTCAATTTGGAGATGGATGGCGGTGGTGCTGGTTGCCTTACCTCTCCGGCGAGGTCGGCGGTCTTGGAGTGGCAGGTGGTGACGGTGGCGTGGTTCCACAGCAGCAGGTCATGCATCGGAGCCCCCACGATCTTACTGCGGCCAATCACCACCGCTCGCTTCCCTGCCACAGACACACCTGCAAAGAAGCAGAAGCAGAGCATCGATTCAACCAAACCGGTCAAATTCTTTCCCATGGTGCACATACTGTCATAACTTTGACTCTTTTTAATAAGGAACAGAGAATGAAACGGCATTTTGAGAGCCTCTTGCTTCCATAATTTGGTGTATTACCTGTTGAAACAGAGAGGCTGTTTGATTTGATGGGAGGGGCATGATTGCTCAAAAATGGGATGTTTTTATTGGCTGAAACTTTTGTTCACATCTTGATGTCACCATTGAAGATAAAATTTAGTCCTTTGGCATTTACTGTTAAGCAGATGAACAGACCTTTTTCACGGCAGCCATTTTGACATGAAATAGCAGGGTAAACACAGGTGTCACTCATGACATTAATGAAGGTTCTGTTCCATTTAGGTCTACCAGAGCCAGGGTCCTGCTACTGTTCATGCTGGCCCAATGGAAAGACTCTGCTACACTTAAATGAAACAGAACCTTCATTAATGTCATTAGTAACACCTGTGCCTGCCCTACTGTTTCATATCACAATGGCTGCTGTGAAAAATGTCAATATCCTGGCATGGAAAATTAACTAACAAGTTGAAAAAGTCATTTTTCACTTCATGACCGTGACTTTGACGGTGCTGCCTGTTGCACTCACCAGTCTGTCTGATCAGCTCCATGCAGCCGTTTGGAGTGCAGGGGATGAAGCAGTTGTTCAGTTCCCCGCGGGAGAGCTTCCCCGCATTTATGCTGGTCAGTCTGTCGACACACCAAAACAGACACATATGAACTTTCAAACCAGAAAAAGACAACACTTAAGCCATATGATGATATTATGGCATTACAAATCCCAGATGTCTCATCTCATATCATGATAGATATAATACAAATCTATCACCAAGCACTACAGTAAAGCCAGAACAGTCAGGCTTCAACAAATACTAAACATAACTTCTGCTTCTGTGTGACCACAGGCAGCACCCTAACACGGTCTTGCTTGAGTTAAAAGAGCCTGTGCTGGTGCTTCTTACCCATCGATATCCTTCTCCGGGGCCACGGTGTCGGTGATCTTCTCTGTGTCGATCTTGTGGATGGAGTCGAGGGGCAGCTGGACGATGAGGCCGTGGATGGACGAGTTCTCATTCACCTCTCTGATGCTGTGAAGAACCTACAGACAAGGACAACAGCAGTCTTTTTTCACACTTTTTGTCTAGAGGATACAGTATGCCATTCACTAAGTGTTAACTGTTTACATGTAGACAAAAAAATAAAAGACCATGGACACTTCATTGCTCCATCCTCACCTCCTCCTCGGTGGCAGTCTTGGGCAGTCTCATATGTGTGGCATTGATTCCAATCTGTGTGCAAAGAGAAAGCATTTAGGCCTCAAAGCTGGATGGATTACAGCCAGTGTCCGCCAAAATTGGGGTGTATGTGTGTTTATTCACTTGAATATAAACGCATTCAATCTCTTTACCTCCGCTGCAGCTTTCAGTTTCATGCTGATGTACAGATTTGAATCATCTCGGTCTCCCACCTGTGAATACACCCACCACTTTAGTTCCTGCCATTTGGCACGTTTGCACAAAACTGCGTGGATGAGAAACTGAAATAGCAGGCTGAGAGAATGTCAAACTACAACCACAGACTTGTGAATTTACTCTGCTGGTGGGAAAATACATTAAAGCACCATGTATGTATCCATGCAGCTCACAGTAGACACTGGTGATGGACACGTACATGATCTAAATCCTTACCTACTGAAGGTCTGAGAAGGTAAGCCATAGGAAAGCAAACAGCAAAATCAGACGGTGAAACAACCACATACATGATTTCATTCTCACCCACAACAAATCCCATCTTGAACTTACCTGCAAAATCACCATACTGGGTGTGAAGTTGGGGTCCCGAGCCTTCATCTGCTCCACCTCCTTCTTCAGCCTCTCCCTCACCTGGCTGAGAGTACAAGAGAGAACAGAGGGGGGTTGACTCATGTTTTAAGTCTCGACGGACCATTCATAAAAAATGACCAAGGAACAAGTAAGACCGGTGATGCAGTCTTTCCTCAAGTTATTGCCAAAAATTTTTCTATGCGATTTGGCCATTTTGTTATGGCTGGGCTGATGATTTTGAATATTTTTAGATGACAAATCTCCAATCGCATACCTTGGCACAGTGCTACACAGTGATGGCAGTTACAACATAATTGATGCTAAATGTCACGACAGAGGGTCAGTTCAGGTGAATGGTCCCATCTGAACTTCATATAAATGCTTTATTTGCATTTAGTTAACAGCCTGGGGGAAACACTCTGAGATGAGGGAACAGAACTGGGCCTAAAATAAGACAAAGGTTATGCAGCCAACTAAACCAATCAAAAGCAAGCTGGGTGGCATTTTTACAGTGGAAATCACCTGAACTTTAGCTCAGCAATTAAAAGCAATACCCGCTTTTGGCAACACAACTTGGCAACCCCATTATCCTATAAAGATTTATGGTATTTGTCTAATCAAAACTCAAACATGCATAAACTCTCTTTTCTAGTCCTAAGTCTAAAGATCTTGTTTAAAACTCTAACCAAGGGCAGAGATTTAGACTAAGTGGGCTCACAGGAGCTGCACACTTTCCCTGTGCATCACATGAATATCATTGGCAGTAATAATGACATACAGCATGTGACTGCCATTGATTGCGGTGGCGTGACACAACAGAGTGACATCAATTTGGGCTGTTTCTTTAAGTTTTGACCATTCACCTAACCTGAGTGTGAGTAAATGAAAATGTAAAAGTATTTATTTGCAGTTTATCCTTTGCAGATCCAATAGTGTTTTCTTTGTAAGGGTCTAAAGTGTGTTCTAATAGCATTGGCCCTACAGGCATATGGTCAACAGTTCCCCCAAAACAACACATAAACCCACCCCAGACGCCTATTATCTTCTAAGCCTCTCTGTGAGCTAACCCCTGTATTCAAATAATGACACAGCAATACTGTATCTTGTCAAAGTGACTTAATCAAAACAATACAATACAATCCATTTATCTGGACTTACAATTTTAAGAAACAGTTTTACAATCCACACGCCAGATGACATGTTTTCTGTTTATTCATGCAGAAGAGTAAGAGAGAAACGATAAGACCTTGTTTTATGAATCAATATAACGGATTGCATCATAACCTCAATCCTCCTGACAATAACAGCCTGTTATATCAGAAAGGAGATCTCAAATCTTTGTCTTTGATCACCTGGGCCATAATCCCATAAACAATGGATATTAGCTCAATTCTCAACTGAGCTTCTCTGGGAAACAGATTTTTGTTTAATAATTTGAGGACACTATATTTATTGAAAGACATAGCAAACCTCAGCAATGCTTATGTGTACGTTAAAGAGTCCTTGTCTGAAACAGAAACTAAACCAAGCCATTTTCTCTCTAATGCACTCACTCAGTGGCATGTCAGCTTTTGTGCAACTTCTGAGATGATGAATGGAATTATCCTCCTATTGAGGCAAGAGTGAATGCTGAGCAGACCACAGGCCATCGGATTACATAATTAACTAATGAGTACTGCGAGGGGCCAGTTAACAGGATATAGGCAGTCATGACTTGTGACAAGCATGTGCACGTAAATGTGCTATACTCTGATGGAACATCAAAGGAAAGGTCTTCTGTCTTTATTCCAAAAACAAAGTGTCCGTCCTTTTGGCAAACACCAGCTTTTGGGCAGAGTCATACTAAACATAATCCTTTTGTGGACTGTATTCAGGTGATAAGCAGCAAGTTAAAAGGTGACACCGGCAGCATTTTGGAAAAAGTTATCTCTGAATCCCATGTGTGCTTCTGTTAACCTCGAGATTGGACATCACTGGAGCAATAGGGCAAAGATCACAACTGCAGCTTCTTACATAATACAAGATTTACAGTCTTTCATGCCAGAGTTTACCATGACCTAACTTTATGGATTTACCAAATTCTAACTCTGCTAGACAGTCATAGGTCAGTGGTACACATTTCCCGCGACAAATCCACAAGGTCGCCAGGTTATAAATGTCCCATATAATGTTAGAAAGGAATCATCTGTAATCTGTCAGATGCTTAATTATCTACAAGTTACACTCAGAGTTTGGTTGATATAGTTAGTTAGCTTGATGATCACCTGCTGCACGTGGTCAACACCATGTAAGTTACGATTAAGTCAGAATGAGTCACAGAAGCCTAAAAACGTCTGTTGCCAGCACGTGATAAAATATATTATTTCAAATCACGAACAGCTACATGCAAGGGAAGTTCATATATAAGCTAGACAACTAAGTTTGCTCTTTAGCAGTATGGTTAACTTTAGACAGCACAGGTTAAGTTAACGTTAGCTGCCCCGGTTAGCTAGCACACAGACACATGGCATTTTCTAGCTGCTGGATCCATCTGGTTAGTGATCTATGCATACATGTGCGTGGATAAAATTAGATACTCACGCCGAAACATCCTTTCCACTTATGATTTGAGCTGACATCGTTGTGCCTTGACAGTCCGTCCACTGGTCCGCTGTGATGCAGATCTGTATCTTGACAAGAACAGAGAGTGGTCCTCAAAAAAACTTCAGTTTATTCCAAAGCATGAGTGGCGCTGGTAACGTACACTCAGTTCGCAAAACCGGCACTACGGCAGAAAATTTCCGTATTAACTTTCAGGAATAGCGACGAATGAAACGTCAAGGTTCACTAGTGGGCAGAACCACGAAGAAGCGCGGGTCTGTTGACAAACTGTCAACGCTGAGAACCAATCAGATAGCCCATAAAAAATGCGTGTGGGCGATATCAACCAATACAATTACGAGTTGAACGATCTCACCCCTGTGAGGCGGAGACATGTATACGTGCGCGTTTAGAGGAGGGGGAGGGGCTTAGAAAAACGTAATGACGTTCACAGTCAGCAGATGGCAGTACTGGTTTATTTTCCTGTCAAATACCAGTAATGTTTATGGGCGTAACTTGACGTTTGCAGAGGATGTGTTTTTGAACATTGCCGAAGGTAGCAACGTTTAGAAATTACCACTAAGGACAAAAAAAACACTACTAAGCTGTTTGGCTGTAAACCTCTCGTGAGTCATGAAGAAACACGGAGAACAATGGATAGTGAGTTCTGTGTTTTGAACGACACCGAAGACCTCCAAACGTTAATTTCAAACACTGAGGAGAGTCTGCAGTTTGAAAGGTAGGTTGGCTACAATTGCAAGCTAGCCTGTTAGCAAGCTGTCCTTTAGGGCTCCGTCTATTCCCCGGAATAGCAATAGATGTTATCCGATTAAGCCGATGAAGCGGTTACTTCTTACTGTTAACGTAGATGCATCCTATTGTAACCAATAGACACTCTGTAATGTAAAAGTCTGAATGCTATGGCTTTAAAATTAAAAACAGCACTACCGATCCAGCTAGGGGATGTGCATGCTGTCTGGAACCTCACCCACATTAAACGTTTCTGTGTAATAATCTGCCCACCAGTCTTCTGCCGTTTCACTTTAAATTCTTCTGTTTTCTCAGGTCTAAGACCTTGTTTGAGGAGATTCGTGCCTCAATCAACAATAATGATGAAGAGGACCGCTCCTTTTGGAGGCCTGTGCTTCCATGGGGTGGTGTCTACACCATCAGGGCGGGACGCAAGGCTATATCATGCACCCCTCTGTACGTGAAGATAAACCTAAAAAACACCTGCACCATTGATGGATTTCTCATGATCCTATATGTGATTCTACGAGACAACCAGGGCTTTCCCAGGGAGCTGGGGCTCTTCCTGGGCAAGCAGTTTGTGGAGCACTTTCTCTACCTGATGGACTCTTATGACTACACCACAGTGAAGATGTTGTGGATATGGGACAGGATGTCCAAGAGACAGTACCGGTCTGCGGTCCATCAAGCAGCCCTGGAGATTGACTTGTTTGGCAATGAGCACGAGAACTTCACCAAAAATCTGGAGAACCTGATGTCCACCATGCAGGAGAGCCTGTGCACCAACTGGAGCTGTCCTGCCCGCTTCCAGGAGTTCATCAAGAGGACAATCATCATCAAGTAAGCCAGACACAAGCTTAATAATTTTGTGATGTAACAAATTGAACTTAATGCTGTTTTTTCCAGTCTCACACTGTTCAATTTTGGTTAGCGGAGGCACTATGTGTGTTAGGACCTTTTCACAATATCAATAACACTGTATAATTTGCAGTGCATGAGTGCACTTTTGTTGTTATATATCAAATGTAGTTGTAATAGAAGCCTTGACCTAAACAGGAGCCCTAAGAAGGGCTCAGCTGGACTTTGTCCCAATGGGAGGATCTTGCACTGCTGAAAATATTCGTCAGTTCAAGTCAGCTGTTCTGCTACTCCGTCTTCAAGTGGGTTTCATGTCTACTCCTCGACATTTAACTTCAGCTAATAATGTCCAGCTGTCTTATTGAGGTGAGATGAAGAGGCTGCATTCCTAGCCGTCTCCACCCCTTTCTGGTCTTGGGTTGAGAGCCATATAAAGGCATGCTCACCCACAGTGTGCAGTGCACTGTTAAGAAAATGGATTATCTGTTCTAAATCATTGCTTTAGACTTTTGTTTAAGGCATTTTTCTTTCTCAAAGGAAGCCAGGCTGATGATCAGTCACGTTTTGGTCGCTGAAGTGTTGTTGGTTAATCTGAATGGTTCTCACTTCTTTGAATTATGCCCTGACATTTTTTCCCCTCCCAGCCCTCCTCACGAGCTGCCTCACAGAGATCCTATTCAGTCTGCTGTAGAGGAGTTCTTCTGCCCCAAGATCCTACTCTGCAAAGAACTAGGGTGAGGCATGTTTATCAGCCGCTCATTCAATTCTGAATCATTATGGATTATTGACTCATTGTCTGTCTAATAGGTGTGATGGGCTTAGAGAGTTCTCTCAGAGGGTTTTCTGCCATGGTCCTCCACCCTTTGTCATCCTGAACATGCAGCAATGGAAGTCAGAGGATCTGTCCTATGTTCCCTATCATCTGGCTCTGTCCCAGCACAGGTACGGAGCTGTCACAGTTTGGTAGTTTTTCAGCTGTACTTGCTTTTATGAGACATCAAGGGAACAAAAATAAGAAAATGAAAATAGAAGTGATGAAAATTCTTGCAAATTATTACTTGTCAGTTAGTAACCCAATAAATAGCGGAGTCATCACTTCCTTTCATTTGTTACTTTTAATCCTAAAAATAGTCATCATTATTTATATAGGGTTTGAGTTGCACTTTGTGACAAAGTTACAGTTCTTATCAAAGAAAAAAAAATCAGCAGCACAAGTCATTAAAATGTATTAAGGGATTCAAATTTAATACATAACAAGGAGGCTGGAATGAAGGAGGCTGGAATGAAGTAATAATAGGTCAGTACATAAAAACAAGTCTATAAATATCTGTTTTTGGAAGTGATTTCAAAGATGATGCAGACTTAGCCAGCTGCGCTCTTCTGGCAGGTTCTTCCAAACTCCAGGAACCCTGATGGCAAATGCTCGATCTCCACAGTTTTATGTTGATTTTAGAATAATTAGTAGAAACCTCCCCGAACATTCAAGTTCATGGTCTGACCCATATGGAGGTCAGACCATGAACTTGGTCTGATATAGCTTGGTGCTAGAACCTTGCCTTAAATGTGATCAGGAAGATCATGAAGGCAATTCTAAAATTAAAAAGCAGACCATGCAGTATAATGATGCTAAAATTGGAGTGATGCGTTTTTGTTTTAATATGAATTCTTGCTGCTGTTCAACAAAAGAGACTTTTTTTGACTGAAGCAGCAATACAGATATAACAGTAGTTAAACTCCAAAAAGATAAAAGCATGGACAACTTTGTTGTTAAAGGCTAAAAAAAACACTCAGTTTTGGAAATATTCATCATTTGAAAGACACAAGGTATAACAACTCTCTGAACTTGCTCGTAAAAGCTTAAATTAGCATCAAAGATGACACCTCAGTTTCTTGCGACTGTCTTTGCACTAGCAGACATGCTGTAGTGTATAATTCATGGTGAACCAATTGAAAGTAGTTAGGAGGGCTGAAAAGGACAATTACTGATTTAGTTTCTTTCTGTGACATCCAGCATTTAATATGTGCAAGGTAGTAATCATTCAAACTTCAAATTTGACAATTATTTTTGAGTTCACATGCATTTTAATTGCTATTTCCAGTTCACGCGTCTTTACATCACATCTGTGTTTATTTGATTGATTTCACTTTTATGACTTCCACCCCTCATATACCTTTGTTGTAGCAAAGGGAGAAAATGAATTGTGCTTGTTACTCTTACTTTCAGCTTCCTCTACAGCAGCATAAAGAGAGTGACATTAAAACACAGGCATATCAACTGTGCCTGTTTGTCCCGCAGGTACTCACTGGAGGGCGCCACACTCTTCAACAAGGACGAGCATCACTACTCGGCCGCCTTCCAGATAGACGGCTACTGGATGCACTACGATGGCCTGAGGAGTGACAATCTGATCCTGTTACACAAGCCTCCTGAACTCCTGCTGCTCTCCTCGCTGGTCTACATCCGTGCCTCCGAGAAATGAACTAATCTGATGTCAACTGGATGTGCAAAGGGGACACTAAGAAGGAGAGACAAGCAACAGGCACACCATGACAGGAGTGCAAACATCCTCACCCCTGCCATGGCATTACATTACTCATGTAATCATACAACATTAACATTTCACTACTTAGTCCATATTTAGAATTTGACATTGCTTCCGCGTGCCGACAGTTGCTTTGTCTGTTAGCTCTGAGATTATTTTTGCTGAATGACACGTGCTCTGTTTTGCCTCAACGCTTGCAGAAAGCTCACTGTGCAAAATGAAAGTTGCTTCCTCTTTTTGGCCATGCTTGGAATCCAAGAATATAATGGACTATAATAGTTCTGGGCTGGTATGCACAAATGATAATTCAACTGAATAATGCACATCACATGCATAACATCATAGGAGAAATGTCATCACATTGTTTTAACAAGTTTGTGGTTGTTAAATGAATTCATAGTGCATTTGCTTTAAAGCAGTCTTTACCAACAGTTGTCATGAGGGGACGTTAGGATCACTGCACAGGAAATGCAGCACACATTTCCAGTGCAACTTGCTGATGTACAGCTTTTTACAGCTTTTAGTCTGTCAGTGTTTCTTAGCATTACATTTTTGTATATCAGCCCTTGCCTTGAATTGAACTGGTGCTCTTTCTATTTACACTGTGGTTTGATAAGAAAAGAAACAACCAAATTCAGTAACAATTTCATCATCCATGTCATGTTAATTCCTTGCTTTTTGTTAAAAATGTTAGTTGGTGGAGGTACACATTTCAGACAGTAAAATAAGTGAATTAAATTCAGATGAAATTCAGAAATTGTATAAATAATGTTCAATATGGTCACAAATTAATTCATTTCTTACACTAATCTTAGCAGAAACATTACCTGAGAAAAGGCTTATTTGCCTTCTGAGGCACTAAGTTGGCACATTTCCACATTGATAAAGTGAAGCTATGTAACACTATAGCTCAGCACATAACCTCAGTTACCAGTATCACACAGTGCCTCTGCCAATGAAATTTAAACTAAGTGAAACTGTTATTTAGTAAAAATACTTGTGTTCAGCTGTTACAGTTCTGAATTGCTGTTTTTCTATGCAGTCGCTGTCAATCTTTTCAAAATTTAATACAGATATTTTTATATTACACTTGTATGGGTTTGTTGTGTTGCACTTACTCATTGCTTGGATGGTTATACACAAGAGGCAAATAAGACCAAACAGTACCTTTTAAGGCAGGCATTTATTTATTTTAACTGGGTACAACTGCACCACACAAACTGACTAAAATGTATGTAAAATGTCTTCAATCAAAACATGATAAAATGTGAAAAAAGCTACTGCTTCTACATCTAAGGTTATCTTGTACTTCCAGTAATAATCCACAGGATATAAAATTCAAGATCATCGCCTTAAATCAGACACACAATGGGAAATGTAAAAGAAGCAGAGTGGTAATTTGGCTAACATTGACATCAGTTTCAAAGGATTTCTTTCAGACACTAAACACTAGAGTGGCAGTCCATTCCAGACCTGATGTTACTCCTCTCCCTGCTTTCTTTAAACAAGCACTTTGGTGAGAGTGGTGGCAAAACAAGACATTGGTTAGGCCATAAGATTAAAAAAAAAAAAAACAGCAGGAACGTG
>OMLF01013663.1:0-11078 GCA_900302615.1 Holocentrus rufus | reverse complement strand
TTTCAAAAAAAAAAAAAAAAAAAAAAAGCATGAACTTCATTTTAACATCCCTTCTTTTTGCAGATTCACGTTTGCAGATTTCATCAGGCTCACTCCAAAAATGAACTAGTCAGTATACAACTTGGAAATCAACACGATTCCTAAAATTAACAGTATGTGACACATGTATGCAACATTAATGCTAGATGGACGATGGCAGCAGCACACAATTACGCCTGCGTGATTTGTGCTCTGGTTAATGATGCCTGGGCTTTAAAGTGACCAACACAAACCACAATTAACATGAGACAAAAGACAGAATTTGCAATCAAAACCAGACTAGGTAATGTCACAGAACATGAACAATACAAATTATAAATAGAATGAAACATGAAACTCTCCATTCATTCCCATCTTGCTCAGCAAAATCAAATAACAAAATATGGACTGTGTTCAGTTAGATCGGAAAAAACAATTAGAGATGCAAGGTATCTGCAACACCATAACCTGGAAATGTCTCACCATATTTTTCAATCTTAAAGAACTCCCTGGCCAATTAGCAAGGCAAATCAAATTAAAATAAAGTTCTCATCTGTAATGGTCATTTTGGAGAAGAAACAATCAGTCATCACTGAGTGCAAGGGTAAACTGGAAGATCATGTGTGCCGTCTTGTGTTTTAAGTACAAGGCTTCTATGTGGTTAACAAGGTCTTTACCTCGGTTTACCCAATAATGAATAAAATGGTCAACAATCCCTTTGAATCTGAGAAAAAAAAAACATGCATTGGACAAATGACCCAGCACACACAACAAATTCAATGATGCCAGGTAGGATGAGACAAAGCCAGAGGTACCGTTTGATGTTTCATTGGAGAAGAATTATCAGCCAACAACATGATGAATCGACAGACATGCCGTGTGTGACTCCATTACAAGATGAGATGCCTTGGCTTTTTAAAGACTAAAACACACACACACACAAAAAAATCTTGATCCACAGAGGAAACATAAGTCTTATTGCATCTTCTAAATGCCATCAGCCTAAATCAAAACGTATGTACAAATTACAATATGTATCAAATAGTTTGGTAAGTGCAATGCAGAGCTCTATTAAGTTTCCACTTATGTGCAAACGTGTACAACGCAACTCCGACTGAACTCCAACAAAAACAGAGACTCAAAAAAAAGGACACATCACACCTCATCTGTCGTGGTCTAGTGCTCCGTCTATTGCCTCGCGTTGCTTGACCCGTCCATCGGTCGAGAGTCTAAGGCCCAAGGCTGCACACACACCCTCAGCCAGCCTGCAGTCACACAAACCCGGGGCAGAACTCAAGAGTTCGCCAGTCTGGTTTCTCTCGCAGCACCAGAGTGGTGACAAGAGACAACGTGGCCTGAGTCGGCTAGCACAGCCCTTGGTGCTTTATAATCCCCCTCAATATGACAGCATGGAAGAATGTAGCGCTTATACATTAGCAATAAGGGAGAGAAAAGTGTTTTGATTGTGGCACACATAGGGGGAAAGCTATTCATAGCCTTGGGGGTGGGAAAGTTCTATCAGACTTGAGAAAGGAGGGCATTTTTTGGCACTTCACGTGGGGCTCTGAACAGATTACCTCGAACCTGAGCTTGCCAGCAAGACCTTGGCCACACGAGGCTCACATGTTTTTGGTGGCGGGGCGGTGAGCACGAAGAGCAGGCGTCAGAGCCAATCGCAAACAGAAAAAGTCTTGTTCCTAGCTGGCAACAGAGTGGCACCACACTGGCAAGGGACATTTTGAGACAATGACAAAGCATCTTTATATCCTGCAACAGGGGCAATGTGTCAGGGAAGCCATTAGTTTGTGGCAACTCTATAAGGAAGGGAGGAGAGGACTACAAAATCAGTATAAATGAAGCATCGTGCTAATTTACAGACTTAAGAGATAAGGAAATTGTGAAGTTTGTGGTTTTTGAACCTCGGGCTTCCTTTACTACTTTAATTTTTATTGCATGGCCGGGACGGGACTTTTAGATTCTGAGCATTTTAATGCATACAAATCAAATAACTAACATCTAAGACAGTAACTTAACAGAGGCTCAACAAAGGCTGACCTCACTGTGTGAGGCAACACAGACACAAACAGCTGAATCCTGAATCCTAAATATAGCACCAGTTAGTATTGTGTACAGACCACGGGGTGAAAAGAGGGGCCAAGGTCAATTTCAACAATTGTGAAGAGGAGCGAAGTGCGTGACCTGACCACAGGAGGGTGTAACGGAAGCTGTAACATGGGGATTGTTGAATGGTTCCTAGGGTAAATCAGACTTGTAGTGAGTACTCTCAGGGGAATTCAGCGGGGTTTGTTTGTCATTTACCTCTATATTGACCCTTTAATCAATTGCACACACGCCCACACACGCACGCCCACACACTAGTGACCCAGTGCAGAAAAACATTTACAGGCAATGCACTAGAGGATATATTCATATCTATATATTTCATTTAGACTATTTACAAGAGAGAAAAAAGGCAGCCCTTTTTAGGTAAATATAAAGATTCCAATTTTTCTCTTTTTGTGAAGCACTGATTTCGATGCAGAGGTCTCAAACTCAGTGTGCGAACTCCCGTGTCAATCAGTTCTGCACACACAGACACGCAACAAAAACAATCCTTCTATCTGACATGCACGTACTCCCGAGCATACACACAGACATACACACTAAATGGCCAACAACCACAATTTCATACAAATACACAAGCAAACTGGTTCTACAAAACATGAACACATAGTTCTGCTTGCAGCAGGAAAAAAAAAAAGACTGGAGTGTTACACACAGAATTAATGGCATGAACAAGAACAAAAACAATGTCTACCAACATAACACAGAACGTTAAAGGAAACAAAGTGACGGATTTCTCCCACAATCCTCTGGTAAATGGCTCAGAGTACTCATTGTGGTCCAGCAGCAGTAGAGCGGTTGTCTCCTCGTCTCCGTGACAACAGCCGTCCGATCATCTTCCTCTCATGTCCATACGCGCGCACACAGCTCTTCCTCGTCTCTCCAGCCCTGTCTGTGGTCCCCTGTGCCAGCCAGCTAGCCCGGCACACCCATCCAGCCAGCGGGCTCTTCTGCTTCTTCTTCTTCTTCTCTGGTGTTCACGTCGGTGTGCAGTCCTCCTCTGCCCCTGGAGGATGAATGTGAGGAAGGAGGAGGAGACAACAAAAAAGAAAAGCCTTTTCGTCTAAGTTTTCTTACGGGGTCCTAGCCGGTCGGGCCATGGGTCAAAGGGCAGTCAGACCAAAGTTACAACGGCAGTACATCATGCCACTCGAGTCCAACCAGCTGTCCGTTATAGGGTCGTAGCGCTGGACGGTATTCAGGTAGGACGACCCCGAGTGACCCCCCACCACATAGAGGTAGTTGTCCACGATGGCAGAGCCCACACCTGGGAGATAGACAACAATGCTGCTGTCATATCTGGCTGCTGACAAGATAAACTCTACATTGTATAGACGCATCATTGAATACTACTTCATTCTAAATTAAAACTAGAGAATACCTTTCCTGGAAAAATGTGGGTATAAAGTATAACGCTAACATTTTAATGGTTGCTAGGTGATGACAAATGGGTGCTCTGGCATTACTAGGTTGGTGTAAGGGTGTCTAGTGGTTTAAGTGGTAGTAGTGGTGGTATTCAATGTCTGGATGGAATAGTTTATGTAGATGCAAATACTTAAAGGAGCAGTTCACCCAAAATACAAACAAAACAAAACAAAAAAAAAAAAAACACACAAAAATGGAGATATTTTCCTAGACAGAGTTTCCCAAAGAACACTGCAAGCTGTATCTATCCATCCCCAACATGTACAAAGTAGAGGTGGATAGACAGAGTTCATGTTCTTCAGCAGGAGTTTGTTCCAAATGAAAGTCTTTGCAGGCAAGGCCTATGGGTTATGCCAGGAATCTGTGCCATTGTTTCCGGAAAGAGCTGTTTTCTCGAAACTTTTGAGCGACCGTTTGAGCTTCACAAAACAATACCCAACTGCACTATATTGATGTACCAAGAGATGGAAGAGTAGGTCAGATTGGAAATCTCGCCAAACATGAATAGACAGATTGCACGAGGGGTAAGCAGGAAAATCTCATTTTTGTACTTTGGGTGAGCTGTTCATTTACTAACTAATAAATACAACATATCACCAATAACACACAAATTACTGAATTTGGGTGTAAAGATATGATCAGATTTGTGTTGATCAAAAGCAGATATCCCATAAGTATCTTGACTCACCGGTGCGCGGTTCGTTCATGGGCCGACAGGCTGTCCACTGGTTCTGATGTGGATCGTACCTCTCGATGCTGGACAGGTGGGATACTCCGTTGTGTCCGCCGACCACAAATATGAACCCTAGCATGACCCCGACTCCGAAGTTGATCCTCTTATCTGCCATGGGGGCTACCATTTCCCAGGCGTCCTTGCTGGGGTCGTACCGCTCCACGCTGTGCAGAGCAAACAGTCCAATTTACAAAACACAAACACAGAAAGGCAAAGCATGTAATCCTAGCGGGAGTGTAGCAGTGCACAGGATGACACCTTAAGAAAAGGTAGAGCATGTAATTAACACCTTAATCTATTTAATCTGGTAATTTGAGGTTAGAACGATTGTGGTGTTAATCTTTACAAGACAATCTGAGGTAAATCTAGTAAATCTAAATTTAAAACTGCATTTCTCTGTGACAAGGAACCCAGGGCATTATGGGGTAATACTGTACTAAGGGTGTGAACTGCATCACAAGCGACAAAATACGAACTGGCTGCACACGCTTGTTCAACTGAACTGCACGTATGTTGGGCTTATAGAGGGGACAAACTGTTCAATTCAGCAGCGCACTGGTTTGATCATAAGCCCAGTGCAACTAGTTTAATGAGGCCACCTATGGCCTTCGTGAATTACCTTAGCAGAGTCAAGGTGATGAAACCCTTGACATTACTGGAAAACTGGTGATTTGGGAATTGCCTCACAGCACGTAAGGGCCTACAAGCCACTGGGGAAAGAAAAACAGTCCCCAAAGATTCTCTGTCCAAACACATTCTCCTGAGTGGTTTGGGGAGTCAAGGAGACTAGCAACAACAGAGACGTTCCTCTCTGCTGAGCCACAGCAACAACACAGATCCAACCAGCTGCACGCAGGCTCCTCCTCCACCAAAACTTCACAAGCCACTTCTGTCTGTTAAGTTGCCTCTCTGCTCATTAGCAGGCCGCTGGCCCTTTTCTCGGCAACACTAGACATATTTCACTTGTTTGCCAGTTCTATTAGATAACCAACAGGACCTTGAGAAAACACACTGGGTTAGAGCATATAGGGGGGCTCAAAGCTTTTCTATGGGATCAACGGGATGAGCACCATAAAAATCTGATGGCAAATGTCATCTGTAGGAACAAACATTTAATGGGCAAGGTTATACTTATTTTGATAATGAGGGAGAGGAGGTGTGAAAGATGTCAGAAATTACTTCTAATATAGTAAAACCTAAGTTGAACAAATATAAAAGTCAGCTGACTGTTGCGTGACACACCAGTTAACTGAAATATTATTCTGATTAATCTATATGCTGCCTACCTATTGAAACTTTGTTGCCAAGATTGTACAAGCAGTGGATGCTTCTGCTAGTTTGACTTTTAGGCAAGTTCATTAGTCTGCAAGTTTCACTCAAAAAAAAAAAAAAATCTAAATTCTCGGTTCCTAAAATTACAGCTGTGCAGTGTTTCCTCTATTCTTTTTGCAGTGGTGCACCACCATGGCAAGGAAATTACCACCACTGCATGAGAAAATGTGACATTAAAATAAACACTCTAAGTATTTTTATTATCTAAGATGAAAATGTGTAGTTCAAATGTTGCAAAAGTAATAATTATGTCATGATTCAAAACATTTTTGTCATTGGAGCCTCAATGTGAAACATAAATTAGACCTAAACAGCAACAGATATGGGACAAAACTAGAATTACCGCCTTAAGCACCACAGTTGCATAAAAACTACAGAGCTGTGCAAAACAAAATCAATATAGCTGATATAGGGATGTCTTTATCTGCTTGTATTGATATGCATCGTTTATGCACTTTCTACTTCGCGATGTTATGACATCTACATTTTAGCGCACCGTGTTACTTAAATGCATTTTGTCATTTCTGTTTTCTTAAACTGGAATTTTCAGTCAGTGTGTCACCGAGCTCCACCTTTATAAAACCAGCAATGGAGAGCTTACATTTCCACAGATGGAACAACAGTTAATGACACCTGGTACTAGTACCTGTTCATATGTGCTGGGCCGTATCCTCCGATGGCGTACACCATGCCATCCAGCACAGCGGTGGCAAAGCAGCTGCGGGACTTTGTCATGGGTGCCACAGGCTGCCACTCCTTCATCTTGGGGACGTACTTCTCCACCGACTGGAGGTAATACTGGCCATCGTAACCTCCCAGGGCGTACAGCTCCCCGGCCAGGACCACCACCCCGAGCGTGCTGCGGCACTCGGCCATGCGCTCCACCGAGGACCAGGTGTTGGTGTCGGGGTCCCACCTCTCCACCGTGCTCTCATGTCTCCGATAGCTTATGCCCTGCCTCATGTGCGTGGCGATGCCTCCCACCACATACACTTTCTGGTCTAGCACCGCCACTCCAAACTCATAGCGGGGTACGCTGAGCGGGGCGAGTCCTATCCATGAATCTGTCTGAGGGAAATACATTTCCATGCTGCAAGAGAAAGACAGAAAATAATGATTATTTATTTAAATACATTTTGCTTTAAATACGGAATACAAACAAGATATCAACAATATGGAAATTGTATTATTTATTTTTTGTACTAGCATTTAGGTTCATTTGTACCAATACCGGTGAAATTCCAAGATTTTATACCTAATTCGCTACCACGGCATAGACAGAAATCCCATTTAGCACACATTCCTTAATTTAAAACTGTGTGTTCCAAGTATTTAAATATATAAGCTACATCAGAATAAGAACACTAAGTTATAACTGCAGCCTCGGCCAACAGTCTTCGAGTAGAAAACAAAGCAGCCCTAGAAAATACCCATTTCTGTATTAAATGTCCTGCTGTAACTTTAAATACAATGATGTGATTATGTGCTCTTAATTTGATTTACAGTCCTATAGATCAAATTGAGATCACATAATCACAAAATTGTATTTAAACATGAAGGCTAAGGCTACATAACAATAAGAACATTGAGGTACAGAGTTAGGTATCAAGTTGCGTCAATACCGCACGTATTAAAAACACTATTATTTGTGTTGTTTTCAAAATTTTGGTATTAACTTGGTGTAAGTATTGATTCTTCTTGATGTCACTACAAGTACTACCTTTCTAGTGTGGCAAACAGTCCAGCCTTGCCTCCAACTGCAAGCAGCACCTTGGGGGCACACCGGGGTCGTGTGGACAGCACCGTCTGATAGGACAGCCGGTGCTCAGGCATAAAATGATATTTGAGGGCCTCGTTGAGCAGGTGCTTGCATGCGTGGTCATCACGTATAAGGTGGTTGGCTTCATAAAGGCGGGTGAGGAATTTGACGCTGAGGAGAGGAAGGCGCACACAGTGCAGCAGCTGGGCCAGGTGCTGCTGTCTCTCAGTCACATCGTACTTGATCCAGGACTCCAGGGCGTAAAACACAGTCTCCTCGGTGACCACCTTAAGGCAGTCGTTGGACACTATTTCGTCCAACTCGGCCCTCGTCAGCTCAAAAAACTCCTCGGTCTGACACACCTCCTCAAAGTTCTGACAGATGAACTTGGTGGCGGCCAGACACAGGTCATGGCAGCCGTAAGTCTCAGCAAAGCGGGAGATGCCTATGCAGTTCCCAGCATCAAGCTGGCTCTCTAAGAAAGAACAGCACTCCTTGAGCACTAGCTTGACCTGGAGCAGGTTGGCCGCTGGCAGCAGAGACTCCACTGTTTCCTGGGATATAAACACAGTGCCAGTGTACGCATACTCAACGATGGCCTAGAAGGGAAAGAGCAAAGATACTATAAAGGCTGCATAAAAACCAAAACAGAGGTAAAAAAAAAACTGTATTAGAGCAGCTTAAAAAAATCTGCAGGTTACAAGCATACCTGGAGCGCTGCCTCGTCGATGCACTGGAATTCCACTTCAGAGGTCTCCTTTTCTGACAGGTTGCCCGTGAACATGGCCTTGAAATAGGGGCTGATGCTGGCCAGCACTACTTTGTGGGCATGGATCTTGGCTTCACCCACACGCAGTACAATGTCACATAGTTCATGATCCTGCCGCAAGAGCTGGAGGCCTTGCAGCAACTGCTCAGAGTGAGGCCGTGTCAGACTGGCAAGCATGTAAGACTGGGCCTGCTGGTCCATCTGCAACCAGGAAGTCACAAATCAGTGTCATGTTGGCATTTGTAAAAGCCAACCGCTTCATTAAAATTCTCTGAATAAGTGATGACAGAAGTGTGATGACCAATCAACTAAAATAAATACAGACCAGCTGTCCTGTAGTCAATGAAGATTTCACTGATGAAATGTCAACTAAACATACACAACATGGAATAAATACAACATGCATTATGGAAACACATATAGGAGGTATAGCATGCAAGAAATGGAAGGTAGAGAAATAAATTGTAAAAAAAAATTACATCGTATATACCCTACTAATTAATTTCCCGCTTCGCTAAAATTGATGTAAATTTCACATTCTGTACAAATTAACTGGAAAGACATACAAATCGTTTATGACAGATGTCCAAAATTTGGTGAAATTACAAACAATATTACTCTAACCCTTAAGGATGTTATTACACATATTATGACCCAAAATTAAAGTTTATGGTAAATGTTCATTATATTGATCAATAAATTCTTAATTTACAAATGGCATTGTCAAGAAATATTATATTTACTGTACACCCACGAGTTTATTTTTCTGACAAATTCAGAAAAAAGTCCGTATACCGTTGAATGCTGTAACTATCTTTGAGCTTGTTTAATACTATCCGCAATTTATTTGTCATCTAGTCATATTGCTAATTTTAAGTTGTGTAATTTATGTCTGCTAATGTGTTGGCGCCGAATTTTCTCTTATTACACAAATTTTGTAATTTAACCATTTGTGAATGAGAATACTTCAATACAAATAAAGTTTAAAAAAAAAAAAAAAACAAAACAAAAAAATCTCGGCAAATATGACGAGTTCAGCGATGTTTTGTAGCCATCCAGAGATTAGTCAGACCCGTCCTGTTAGCTGGCTACTATGTGGAAAGCTATGAAGCATCTTCCCAGTCCTAAAGTAACTGTTAACGTTTATCAACCGCACTAGGCATAATTAACACATTGACTAAAACGTTACAAAGCTATCACTTTCTGCAAACACAACCATTTACAAAAATGCAATTTCAGCATTTCGCTGCACACCGTCAAATCACCGTTTTGAAGTTGTAACGTTACGCCTTAAGCCAAAGATGCTGACCAGAAACTGTTGTGCAATTTTGTTTGTTTAAGGTTAACTCACGTTAACGTTAACGTTAGCTGACTAACGTTAGCTTGTTGACTGAGGCCTTGGCTTGATTTGAACGAAGGACATGCCCATTTACAGATCAAAACTCGCTACTTCTTCACGTTTCATCAGGAAATACCTATCACACCGAAAAGGCTCGATAGCAACTTAGCTAGTGCGGAAACACCTTGTACGACGGGCCCACTAACATTGACTGTAATACACATTACCCCAACACAGTGCTAACGATGTTCGATTCCAGCAAATACACATCCCCTATTTCTCCATTTCGTTGCACTGCAGTCAGTGCAGGTTAGCTGCTAAAAATAAACACGGATACTGTGGCTAGCTGCATCATTGATTGATATACAGTAACATGGCTGAAAAATACAAAGCCTAATATTAATTGTCAGACAATGTTAATCTATATTACGTCAAGTGCAATAAACAAACCTGTAACTTTTAGTGCGTCTAATGTGCCGCTGTAAAGATGGATTTTGCAGTGGCGAAATTCAGCGGCGATCTGTAGGAACCCCGGGCGGCTGTCAGGAAAACAACCTACTGCCAACCTAGCCACATCTAAAGCTACGAGGAGCTCTTTTAATAGCAAGCTACAGCAGACCCACTTCCGCTGTTTTCAAAATAAAAGCACATGGACTGTTATCCCCAACTCTCGAAATAGGCACAGGAACAGGGGCGTAACTATGGTCTGCGAGATGGGGGGATACATTTGTGGTGGTGGTGGTGGTGGGTGGTTTTACACAACCTTACATGACTAGACCAGCTGGATTCCTGGTATATGATAGCTGCATGTATTGATATGGATAGATGTCAGTATTTGACTTGATTGTATTTTGATGTATCCATAATTTCACTCTGATTCAGCTTGTTCAGTGCATTCTTTTAAAGAAATTCAGAGCACTACGCTCTCAGATTGATCAGAGCACACAGAGACCATTCCAGCTGAAGGGTCGGTTTGTCAGAGCATCTGAATGTTCCTAATAATGCCAGAAATTGCATTGATTCATTCTAAGCTGAGTTACAGTAGACAAGCACAATTATGTGCTCTGCTTGCCTCTTATTATTACTGAATATTTTAGGACCAGAACCTTCATACCAATAAATTGTTTTCATCTAAGTTTTAAATGCCTACTATCTGTACACAGTAAGTGTAATGTAAGTATGTATTTTACTCTTGCAGAAAAAAAAGATCTAAAATATACCATTGTTATTATTTGTACCCTTCTCGCTAATGGTCTTGTTCCTTTAACCCACTTAACTCTCTCAGTATTTTTTTTTATTGTTGTTGGCCTGGGCCTATGTTCCCTCACGTCTATGTTCTGCCCTGCATTCAGTGAAAAAGTAATGAGAGCATGACTATCACACCCTTACAAAAATACTCATATGTTAATGATTCAGGCAATGACCATCTCAGCTGAGGTAATTTGAAGCTGTTCTGATAAAAAGTAAATGGAGCAGAAACTATATGTTAATGGGCAGAACCTGCATAATATGGCAGGTTTGCTTACAGAATGTGCAGTGTTCTAGAGGATAAATATACCTTCTGGTCATACTGGCTGGG
>OMLF01013662.1:0-15597 GCA_900302615.1 Holocentrus rufus | reverse complement strand
AAAAATAATCAATTAATTCAAGCCACACAGTACTCTGTATCACACAACCTAATTACAAACTCTCTTGGATGCTTAATTTTTAGTTCATATTCAGGGGGTTTATACTATGACACAACATAAGATTTAACAGTACAATTTACAACAAATCATTTTTGCTTTTTTTTCCAAAGGTAATTTTGTTCAATAAATTTCAGTGGACTGAAGAAATTCAAAGCGTTCCCGGGACTGGCAGCCAAAATGTGGTTTAAGTAGAACGATGAATCCTGCAAATCTTTTAAAGCAGCGGTTTTACTTTCTTTTAACTTGTCCTTATTAAGCCAAATACTGATGAAAAACAAATTCATAATGTGTGTCAGGGCGTAAAGATAAAAAATGCTGCTTTTGGTATTTTAGACCATTGAAAATGCATCTATTTTCGGCTCCAGAGTATAATTAATTGGGAGGATAAATCGCTTTTGCAGTACATAATATATGCTGATCCTTGCCTTGCTCTGCTGTGTGTATCTGTGTTGCTGGAGGGGGTGGGTGGGTAATACCTTGGCTCTTGTAGTGTTTTAGTGTTAATGACTTCATGGTGCCTCATTGCTGCATTGCAAGAGTGTAATCCACTTGACAAAATATGCACAGGGTCTGGGTAAGGTACTGACTCAACATCAGTGTTTACAATGCTTATGAAAAGGTGCAGAGAGGAGCAGATGGCAGCTGAACAATAGCATAAGCACCACTAAGAGAGCGGCGTGTGCAAGCCTGGCAAAGCTTTTTTCCCAATAGGAAAAGGCTGAAAAGGCTCACCGGGGGTCTTGACATGGGCTGTGTGTGTGTCATCGTGAACTCTACGGGATCTCCTACCTGGACACTCTGCAGAAGCCAAGTACACCGCTCCCTGACATCTTCAAAGGGGCACCGTCTGGAGAGCATGAGGAGTCGGGCGAGGATGTCGTTCAGCTCGCTGCTGGGGGGGCAGGCTAAGGCCGGGGGCGAGGGCGCCGAGGCCACTATGGGCCCGATGTCCTCCACTCTCCTCATCACCTCCTGGCGGATGTGCTCCATGGCTGCGTCCCTGGAGCTGGCATCACGGCTGCCAAGCCCATCCCATCTTCCCACAGACTCCTGGTCCTGCACGTCCATCTCGTGATGTAGGCCTAAAGCTTGTGATTTCCTCCGACAGGCTGGACAACACACAACACAGGAGGCAGTCCAAGCTTATGTCATGGCATTGGTGTGACCAAACAATTTTCACCAGATGTTTTGAATAACAGGTTACCAGGTTCACTTTGGGTGGTGGGGGTCATGTAATTCAGTATCTTTACATAACACTGCAGTAATTTGTGGCTTTAACAGGGGATCATGCTGTTTTTTAGCAAGTTATTAATTGCGCCATTGTGATTTGTGGTCTGCTACCAACTTCAAGGGGGAAAAACCCCAGTTGCCGACAACCTTCCAGTCTGACAAGCCACCATAACCTGGCAATTACACTGTTATTAGGACGTAGCGCTTTGCAGTATACACTGGCAAAAGATAACGGACCAGTGTTTAATGGACTTTATTGGAATATCTGACTTGTTATGATCAAAATTTTCCAAATAAGTTGCTTGCCAAGCGCGGACAGTTGGTGAGCCCAACGGCCCATTCAGTCCCTCTCTCTGTCTGCTTCTGTCTAGCGTCTCAAGGCTTTCAAGCTGCCCGTTGAAAAAAAACACCGGTAAATTACCACAGAGCCGCGGCAAAAACAACATTCCTGCACACAAACCTTTCAACACATGCAAAAAACAAAGAGTGTCATTGTTAAATACTCACTTTATTCACATTCTTTGATACAGGTCTTCGGTTACGGGACGCCTTGCCTCAGCACTGACCGCTAGTCCCAGTGTAAAAATGACAGGAGGCAACCGCTTGGTGTAAACATTTGATTGGCATGACGAACATCCAATCAGCGCAGCCATGTGCGTTCTGGGGCGGTCCCGTGCGGATTTCGACAAATGATTCTTTTGCGGGGCGTTGCCAGGCACGCGAAGGAGAGGTTCATGGGAACTGGATTCTGTCAAAAATCTCTGCACGCTCGTGGCATCTCGAAGACGGCTGTTCAAAACTACATCTCCCATCGTTCTTTTCGTCGGCAGTGGCCCCCCTTTTCTTGTTTATCAGAACTGAGAGTGAGACAGGCAGAGAGGCAGAAAGACAGGGAAAAACAGAAAGGAGAGAGATGCTGTATATTTCCATTTGTTTTGTTTCAAGCAAACAGGTCACTTTTATACATTTTACATGTGAACTGCCTAAACAAACCCCAAAAAGATCAAATCTTGCCCTAGTATCTCAAACTATTTGATAGCTAAACAACATGGACACACAACATTCAGTGTCATCATGCCACATTGGCCTAATGAAATAGATTGCCAGAGATGTTAATGTGTCATTAAAATGTGATATAGGTGCAATGGAGCAAGCTTTCATGTGAAAGCTGGTGTTTCGGCCATATGTTGCAATAGACAAACCTGTGTTGTGCAAATCACATTAACAAGAATACTTGTAAATCTGCAAGAGATCTCAGCAAATACACATTGCATGTATCCAGATTTTAAAACAAACAGCACAACACAAGTCCTATATTGCATACAATTAGGCAGCAGCCACAGCATGAATGTTAATAGAAATTGTCTGATTGATTGATAAGTTGGTTGACTAATGCAATGAATTCATACTGGTATGAAAATGATCAAACAAATCAAACGGGGAGGTCACACAGTGCATATCTGTTATCTGTTGTCTCTCTTTCTGCATATAAAAATAGCATGATATGCTCATCCCAGCCTCCTAGAAGGTGATTATTTTTGTACTGCAGCCCACACTTCCATTCCAGGCTCGGGGCACATATTTCCAAATTGGGAACCAGGGACACATCAAGATTCCTTGAGGGGGTTTTGTGGTGGTTTCCAGCAAAAAAAAGGATTAGTTAAATCCAGTGCAATTGCAAATTCATGTCATTTAATTGTTACAACATTGATTCACATATTTAGTTACATTTTACAGTGTTTTGGTGATTGTTACGCTAAAATCAAATTTGTACAGTGCTGAAGTGGCTTATTAGTTTTACTAACTCTTTTCTCTGGCACGAGGCTCTTGAATGAATGAACAGTGACCATGCCTGCACTTGATTTAAAATAAATGTCATAACATTCCAATGTATATTTGCAGTCACGTGATTTTGTGTTATGTAACATTGCACATATAGGTTGTCCACTTTTTTAAGCTAATGGGTACAGTTAGCTTTTGTTTGCTATCGTTGACTTTCTACCGATGTGGAATATTTGGCTATTTCACATGTTATTTTTACGAAAGTTATGGAGCACAGGTTGGACTCCGCTCCCGTGTTTCCCCAACAGTACTTTGCAGCCCAATACAGTGTGTACAGTAAAGACAGGTAATGTAAAAAAAAAATCTCAGACGGGATCCCTGTAACAAAACCTTTACCAGATGAGGGTCTTTGGTCTGGCATGCTTGACATGTAAAAATCTGAAAACCTCCGAGCTGGGAAACGGAGAAGGAGACAGTCAGCAGGCGGAACTAGAGTGAGAGCGGTAAAGAGGAGGGAAATTTAAACGTCCGGACCGTGACAGCTGAACTGAACCGCTGAGAAAACGTTACACAAAACGAACTACTTCCACAATCTAGTCAGCTAGATTGGAAGCATTACACATAAATTCATACATGATTACATTCGAAAGGAGTAGCAAAACATTACTGTTCGCTACACCATGGATACTTACCCTGATCAGGTAAGTTAACATTCTGTTGCAAGTCAGTTAGCTAACGTTAGCCAACGTTACCCTAACCCTGGCCGCAAATAATAACTGGATAGGGATAACTTTAGCGTTAGCTTAGGAAATGTTTATCACTCGTTTTAACTAATTATGTTCGTAAAACGGTAGCACATTTAACGAGTGGTATTTTGACAAATTACTACTTTACTTGTAAGTAAGTGGGTTGTAGTTTGTATTTTCTTGCTAGCCAGTGTTAGCAAAGATGGAATGCTTCGTGTAGCTTCGTTACCAGTAACAGCACAGCGCGCTCGTTTTTCAAACAGCCTCATTGTTGCACAAAACGATGATACTGTTTGGTTACTACTTGTCAAACAATTGCTTCCTCTTTCTACCTGTAGATTTTAGACTCACCGTCTAAGAACAGTTACATAGGGAGCTACTACCAGCCTCCAGACAGGATCCTTCCAAAGGAGAAGGAGACCCCTGTTTCTTTGCTAATGAGTATGAACCTGCAGAGCAGCAGTCCTCAAGTTTCTCGGACCACACCAAATGTCGACAGCAAAGGTATGGCTTAGCACTTCTCGTTTTCTCCAAAACTGCCTGGACAATATCTCTGTTAAGGCCAGCTGCTGTCACTGGTAACAGGCATGTTTGATCTTGTGCAATTCCTCTTCAGCCGTCATTGATGCACTGAAGAGCCTCCAGGAGAAGATCAGGCGGTTGGAGTTAGAGAGGAAGCAAGCAGAGTTGAATTTCCAGCAGTCCTCACAAGAGACTCGTACCTATGAGCAGTACACTGCATCTGCTGCTACACACAGCAAACCACCACTCAACCAGCCTGAGTCAGATAACACTAGCAGGAGAGGTAACTAACAAGGAATGCAAAGAGAGCATTGACTTGAGATTTCCTTAAGGCATATTTTGAAAATCATAAGTCAAATTGGAGTATTGTGTGCAGGTATTTTTTAATCTGTGTGTGCTTGCAATAGTAGAGCTTGGCTCACAGCTGCAGTCTGCAGAAGCTCGATGTAAAGTTCTTGAAAAGCAGCTGAACTACATGAAGAGGATGGTGGAAAATGCTGAGAAGGAGAAGAATGCTCTGACAGAAAAACAGGTAGTCTGAAAGGCAACATTCTGCATGTCTGCTGTTCATTATAAATTTTACTTTAAAAATTGATTATAAACCTAATCCTCGTTGAACCCCACATTCAAGATTATGTGCCTATGCCTGACCTTAAATAAATCGTTTATTTTATTCTAATTATCAATATAAAATCCTCTAATTTTGCAGCTTGGCTAAAAATGAATAAGTAAATAACTTCTCAAATAGTAAAATAGTTAATATATCTTTAAAAAAAAAAAAATCTCAACAACGTGTAAGCTGATCATATTCTTATCCTCTTGTTTTATGGCAGTTTGTGGTATTTTCTGAGATAGGGAGCTTGCTACTTAACAGCAATATAACCTTTCTCTTTCTTTCGGCTCCCCAAATCAGGCTTCACTTCAGAGTCACAAGCCTCCGAGCAACACAAACCTCCAAGCTGAGAAGCTGGAGAAACTGGAAAAGGAATGTTTCAAATTGAGTAAAACCCAAACTCTGGCAGAGGTAACTCACTGTTTTTCCAATTTTTTGAGTCAGCCAAACATCACACACTGAGAGTTGAATAGCAGAAAGTTTTTTATTTCATAATATGAATATCACAAGTCAGTTGTGCTCCCTCAGATGAAGCTTGCAGCCCTGGAGCAGAAACTACTGAAAGAAGAGCATGAGCGAAAACTTGTGCAGGAGAAGGCAGATGAGGTCAGTCCAACTCCACACACACTTTTACCAAATTTATATGATTAAACAGACAGCACAAAAACCTTTGTGTTTTTTGTCTGTTCAAGCCTGTGAATGCTGTAAAAGCTGCATATTCTATGGCTGTAATAAAGTTTTGCACATTACAGTAGTTTCCCACCCTGCCATTTTTATAGTTTCCTCGTGACTTTGACCATAGTGTTATTGCCATGTTCACAGCTGCAGAGGGAGTTGGACATCGGCCTTCGGTTGTCTCCACCAGCTACTGAAGAGATCAAACCAAAGAAGAAAACTAAAAAATCCTCCAAGGTGCTTTGCCTTCTGCTTACAGCCAATAAGCTGCTTGCATTTAGGTGATTAGAAAGTGCATTGTTTTGATGTTGAAGTGATAACAGCCATCTTTTATTTTTAGAGATCTTCTAAACAGAGTGAACCAGCATCACCAAGCTGCCTGAGGGGCAAACGGATGCCCTTTGTTGCAGGAACGGTAAGTCAGCACCGAAGCTCTGACTCCCAGCTATAAGAACTGGCCGGCTGAGTTGTTTTCCTTTCATTTTCTGAGCTTTCTTTCATCTTCCTCTTCCTCTCGCAGTCCACGAGCCCCAGCCATTCGGTCCACGCCAACGTCCAGGCCATCCTTCACATGATGAAGCACCACCAGCCCCAGCTGTGCGAGCGGGTGCGCTCTCTACAAAGGCCCGGCTGCGGAGCCAAGAGAAGCCTTCGCAGGGACTTCTCCTCCTCATCCTCCTCCTCCGCTCCTCACAAAGCTGGCAGCGAGCCCGAGCAGGCGGCGCAGTCGCTGGGCTCCCTGTCTGACCTGCTGCTGGCTCTGCAGGACGAGCTGGGACAGATGAGCTTGTGAGTGAGCGACTGATCCCTGAGAGCCTGTGCATGACATCGATGCAATATGTGGATAAAGCAGTGGAGGGACTGGTTTTTATTTCCGTAGCTTCTCAGATTTTAAAACTTCTGTGACTGAAATCGTCAAAATGAAAATATGTTTTTTTATTCAATCGGCAATAACATGTTTACTCAACCATCACATGCATATTCCACAATTTTGCCAGTTGAGTCTAAACAGTCCTTGATAAATTAATCCTGGGCAGTTTTTATTACTGCAGCTTTAAGTTGTTTTTTGTACAACTTCAGTAAATTTATGAAGAGACATTACTGTTTTGCTGCCTTTGTGTTTCTGATCATATCTATACATCGACTAATTGTGCACAGATTGAGCAATTTGTGTGTGTGTTTGTGTGTCAGTGAGCACCAGGAGCTGGCGCAACAGATAGATGCGACACATGACCGGGGCCTCAGGGACGACCTGGAGAGAGAGCTGGAGGGACTGGTCAACAAGATGGAGGAGAAGGGAGTTCAGATCACTAAGCTCCGCAAACACCAGAAGACAGTATGCAAACTGTTCCTCAATACCGTCCTGATTGTGTTAATGAATTTGAGTATCTGAGGACTGATGTTTTTTTTTTCCTTCTACTTTCTGTCTTCCCACAGGTCCTCAAATTGACCCAGCAAACCCAGCACCAAGCAGGCAGCAATGAGCTGAAAGCCAAGAAAGCGAGTGAGATCAGGCCGCCCGCCCCGTCGCCTGTAAGAGCTCAGCATCAGGGAAGGAAGGGCGGCGCGACTCACAACAACCTGCAGCTTCTCAAAGAGACCCAGAGGTTTCGCAACAGCCTGAAACAAGATGACCTTTACTGGGAAACATGAGGAGCTTGGAAAGACCCTTCTCTGTGTGCAGGCTTTGATCCCAGTGCCGGTGGATTGACAAAACACTCCCCTCGGTTCCTTGCAGCCTGTTTTCCTCGCCTCTCTGAAAGACACAAGGCCTCCGGGAACAGGAGGTTTTTCCTCTGCTTACCAATGAGAAGAGGAGGGAATTTAACAGTTGTTTGTTTTAAGCAGGTCTTAATCATGCAGCCTGTCGAGGATTGGATGAATGATTTAAATGAGAACTTGCACACACAGGGTCCTTCAGTAGGTAGTGGGTACAGATTATGTACTATGACCTTGACCTGGCTGAACAATGAAGATGTTTTGAAAGTGAATGCGGCTCCCGGGTGTCTCATTAAGTATATTTCTTCTTGTCTTAAATGAAATTCATTTCTATCTCAAGTAGTTGATTCTATTTTCAACATGTTTTTAGGGTTTAATAAAGGATATTTTGTTCATGTGATTGTTGTTTGTTTGTTCATCACAGCCTTTACCACCATCAAGACAAATGCAGGTTTTCTGCTTCTACCTTTATCGGGAATTTTGGCTTCACGCTGTTAACCACTAGATGGCAGTGCTCAGCCTGTATATAATTGGCATGTAAGTGCGGAGGCCCGTAGCCATGACTCCAAAATGTCATATAGCTGCATGGAAACTAATAACATATAACTTGTAATCATGCATGCAGGATTAAGATTGCTTTCTTTAACAATTTAAGATGAAGGGGCAAATATTTTGCATGTCTTGTTTGTGAGTTTGTTAAAAAGCCGAACAGCTGAGTAAATTCAGTCCTGACCGCAGGTTAAAAGGAAGTGGTTTTTACTGCAGTGCATATGACTTGGAGTAGCAGCCTTTTGCCTCACAGGATTTGGCTCCTTCACATACCCAAAACAAGCTATATTTTCTTGAATCAGACCATCGTGCATCTTAATTGCAGGCTGATCAGATGACAAGACATTTCTAGCATCGCTGGGCAGTGTGGGCCTTTGTGTGCGCTCTGTGTTTATATGATTAAGGCACCTTTTACGGGATGAATGACCAGTTGTATAAAGAGCTGCTTCATGACATTCCAGCCTTATCTCTTCACCGCTGATCCCTTGGTCAGCAAACAAGTTTTCTCTCATCAGGTCACATCGGGGTGCACAAGCAGCCTGTGTGACCTTTGTGTGACCCGGGCTAACCTCAGTCACTCCCTGGGCTCAAAATAACAGTCAGAATCCAACTCCACAGGGGTTTTGTGGTCAGATCATGCCGAAAAGACAGAGTAGAGACAGCGGGGCAGAGCCCGAGCTGCAATATGCAACGCTCTGAGTCATGGGAGCGGTTGACAGTTATAGTTGCTCTCTGCAGTCAGCTTTTTGTCTTGATTATCAAGCTGACATTGCTCGATCGTGGTATTCTCAGCACTGCATGATTTAGCAGAGACAGAGAAAGAAGCTGGTGTGTGAGGGAGAGAGAGAGAGGGAGGCTAAATCCATGGCTTTGTTTCCCCGTGTCTCAGTATTAGATTACGGAGCAGGGATGGGCGCAGCAATCAGGTTAGCTATGGCAAGTCAAGACCCCTCCACCCCCTCACACAGCCCTCCCCACCTCCTCCTGTCCAACCCATGCTGCTCTCTGATACCTTGTGACTGCCCACATCTCTCTCACTATGTATGGCATTGAGCAGCAGTGGTGTGTTCAGGGAGCAGCGCATGTAGGAGGGTTGGATGATGTCTGAGTCGATGCCAGCTTTTTGCTGTGGGTGTATGAAAGTCTTCCCTGCAAACAGCCCCATCAAAGAAATGTCTACACAGTGGTTTTCAAACAGGAGCAAGCACAAAATTGGCTCCCCGTCTCCTTTTTTTCTTTTTTTTCTCAATTGTCACCTGTTTTCTGCAGAGGACATAATTCAAAACCTGGATGTTCTTTATCATGATTGCTACTCCCTTTATAAAGCTGAAGCCACGTTTTAATTAAGACTTTTTTTCACCCAACATGAGAGTGCCCTGGATCGTTTTCTTCATACTCTCAATTATTAGATTTCACCCTTTTTGTATGGTTTTTGGAAGTTTTTTTTTCTCTCAAAGCCTATTTCATTGATTGAACAAGACATAGCCTCAGTGTGTGAGTTTATAGGTCACCGAGAAGCAGTTTGGGAGTGAAACTTTCCATGGCCTTCACAGACATGTGGTCTGCCATCTCTGTCCGTCACAACAGGGCTGCAGATTGTTTTTAATGGAAAGATGGGAGCGAAAGAAACATGTTTGTGGTTGTCCAAAAACAAATGTCTTTCCCAAAATCCTCCCCGGCTTCCTCCTCAGCTTCTGGGAAACGGGGCCAGCTGGGAAGCCTGGGCCTCTGGAAGAGTGATATTCAGCACAAACACGAAGTGCGCAACAACTCCCTCCAGAATGCACTTCCATGCAATCAGCTGCACGTAGACTCTGTATTATTGTCGAGTGAGCAAAGTGTGCACGCAAAAACACAGGCATACACACGATAACACTTCCTCTGGAGCGATCACATTTTGCTACATAAGCAGATCCCTGCCGTGACCTTGGAAACTGACCATGTATCCTGTCAAGAGTCCTATCCTGTGAACGTTTAAGTGTGTGTGCAAAAAACGAAGAAAGGAGGAAGTTCCTTCACTGTTTGTGTTCTTTGTCCGGTTATGATTTTATGGGTGCATGATTGCATAAAGGCAAATCATTCCAGTCATTGATGTTTGCATAACGCTATAGTAAACTGTTGACTTGTTTCCTCTTTGATGTCCTCTGGTGCACAACCACAAGAGAGAGGAAATGATGTGGCAGAGCACAAGTGGCATGCGCAACAAATATCCCAGAGCAAGATGAGCAGCCACTTGTGTGAGTGTTGAAGACTCAGTCCACTAGATAAACTGTTCCATACAGTATATAGACTCAATTCAGGAAAAAAAGCAGTTTACATTGGTCTTTTTTTTATATAGATTGACCAAAAGAGGGCACTACTGGCTACTATGAGTTGTGGATAATTTTCCATATGGCTTTTCAAAGGACATGAACAATATCTTGTGCCTACACCTGTCACTTTTCCCAGTGGACTTCAACTGTGAATCCCCTTAAATTTTATGCCAACATCCTCATAAGAAGAGGTCATAGCAGGCAAAGCTGGCCTACAGGGCTTTTTCAACCTGATTTGAGAAAAAACAAGATTTTAAAGACTGAATATGAGGCTAAATAATGTAAGATTTTGTTGTTCTGAGGAAAATCAGTCTATAAATGGTCTATGTCCAATAAAGATTGTAAAAGGCCTGAGTACGGAACGAAGTTTATACAGATTTTATAGTTTAGGAGAAGCAGACGGATAGTGTTTATGTGACCAAAATGCACCTGAGAATATCTAGAAGTACTGTAGTTTATATGAGCAAATTTACTCAATTCAGGGGTTGATTCAACATTGATTTGATGTGAATAAACTGTCACCAAGAGGGCTTGTTCATGTAGCATTAACTGTACAACCTGGGTAAAGACAAAGCAAAATGTGAACCTGATACCTTTAGTTGTCCAGGCAACTGGCCTTTCAACTGTAACCATGGGGATGAAGCCTTAGACCTGGTTGCATATCATTGCCCCAGTCGTGATTTGTCATGTAAATTTCAAGCCGCAAGAAAGCTGATACTGCTGACAATTGAAAAAAGATAAACAAAATGACTTGTTTAACAATTTTCAAACTTTATTGGTTTAACATTGTCAAACTAAAGGGGACACTAGAAAAAACAAGGCAAAAACAAAATTTCAGAGGAAAAAGGGACACAAAACAAGCATAAAACATTATGGGAAGCATTGTGGTACTGGTAAGTGTCTTCAATTTACTGAGTGTGATTGTGTATGTGTGTATGTGTGTGTGTGTGTGTGTGCGTGTGTGTGTGTGTTCAAGTGGGGTGAAAGCAAAGCCAAAGATTCTACCAACAAGACTGATGGCGTCTAACACAACAGGGCAGAAGTTATGGCAATATGTGCATGATGGTAATAAAGCAACATGGCAGAGGAGGGAATTAAAAGCTTTTCAGTTTCCACTCTTGGAATTTCACACCGCAAGCCTGAAAGCTGACAGGCAAGTCAAACAAGAACACAAGAACAGGCAAAACTGGATTTCAAATTTAGATTTATACTTGACAGAAAAACAGCGACCACGAGCAGGTCACCTTCAATGCAAGGATGGAAAATTACAACCAAAGTTAGAGTTCAAGTCATCATGTGACTGTTGCCGTCAAGGAGGAATTGTTGAAGTGGAGAGTATTTGAAATCTGTGGCTGTGGTTTAAAACACTGATCAAGAAGTTAAGGCTGTGTGTGACAAAACAGACATTTAAGCAGAATACAACACAGAAACCACTTTACAGGGGTCTGAAAGTGCTGAGTCCTTTTAATATTTAATAGGTGTGGCATATAGTGAATTGACAAACTATAACTCTGTATGGATTTTTAACTGAATAAGGCACTTTTCCTAAAGAGGTGCAGGAACTGACTCAGTAATTGTAGGATAAGCTGCAGAGAGAGAGAGAGAGAAAACAATGGGCAGCTGTCTGTATCTATGGATACTGGAGGTGTTTTTCTGATACATCACTATGCCGACTGTGTTTTTAAGGAATGCAGCCACCACGTCCAAAGGAGAAAATACTCCAACTGGCACTAGTGGATAACTGCTCAACAGCTTGCCACTCAACAGTTTGGAAAAAAAAAACGTAATTATTTCTCTCTGAGTGAAGGCGAAGGGAGTCCACATGCTGAGACTGGGCTAATGGGTGCAGCTAAGGCAAAATTCTGTAGCCTACTCACCATAGTTGGGTCTTTGGGCTGTAGCCTAATGCCACCAGGTGACTGTAGTTTTGAGTCTTAAAAAGGCGTGTTAATGGTGACCAAGAAAAACATTAAATCAGAGGTTACGCAGGTCACAAAAAGTCACATGTGCACTTGTAAATTACATACGGCTTGTGGTCATAAGAAACAACGGTGATTATTTGTCCATTATCTGGTAAATATTCAAGACTGACTTTTCATTACAAGCATCTGATTTATTTATTTTTTTGGCTGAAACATGAAACCGTCTAGAAAGGCAAAGAAGTTACAAAACAAAGCTTTGTCAGTGCAATGCTCAATTTTCCATGCCAAAACTGAGGACTTTGGCTTAATGCACATTGTTTCAAGGCATTCTTTCTGCTAGCATATGGGTTAAGAACAAATAATCAAGTGGTTTTTCATGTGTCTAAATCCTTAAGAGCATACGCAATGGGGAAAAAAAAAAATCACAACTCCAAGCATCCAGCATGCAATAATGCAAAAAAGCAAAATAGAACATTAAAAAAAAAGAGTCTTGACACTGACAAGCTGCTGCAAGCAAAAGCTACTCATAAACACTCCTTCATTTTGCCTTTACACATGTTGAAACCTAGAAGATAAATGAAAGACAGGACATGTCTATGTACAAGTGGGACAAAAATCACACAGTTAGCAGCAAGCTAATTAGAGAACTTGACATAAGCTCCAATATGGCCATCTAGTTATCGCTGATCTGCACATTCACCGTTTCTCCTTTAAACTGCAAAGTCAGAGGAAAAAAAAATCAAAAGCCCAATGCTCATTTGATCAAGCCAGCACTCGAACAGCCTAAAATTGTTTGCCTCAATCCCATCTTTCCAAAACTTGATTCTTTCAAATTAAGCTCAATTATTATCTTTGCCTTTCCTCTTCAATTTTTTTCGTACTAGATCACCACAGAGCTAGAATACCAAAGGTTTAATGCACTGAAAACAGTCCTCTGCTTCTAGGAAAACTTCAATCAGATGTTAATAATCAAGTTTCACGTCATTGAGGCCCTCGAGTTAACAACTATATCTACTGTATTCTTCAACAAAAGGCTCTTCAGTCCAGCTGGGATAGTAGGTTTCTCACTGTTCACCAATATCAGCACCGCGATACCGCTTCCTCCATGAGTCTGCTAACACGCACTAATGACAACACTCGGGCCTCAGCCAGGAGGGAAACACTCACCATCCTCCATTTCCTCTCTCATAAAGTCATATTAGACATTTAACATTAAAGGCACTTCACTGCTATCATTGTCCACATTGAGAAGGTGCATGCCATTTTCCTTATCTCCTCATTCTCTATTTTACACATTTAAAAGAATGAATTATTCATATTTACCATATATACTACAATCTTTCATCTTAATCCCGCGGCCCCCCTTTGACTGCTTTGGTCAGCGCGGGGCTCGAGGGACAGCTCAAGTTTAGCAATCCGACTGGGTAAGTTTTGACGTCGGTAAAGAGGAGAAATAACTGTGGAGCGGTTCAGGGTTGGGGAACAAACTTGATATATGGTTTATTGCATTGAGCTTCTCCATTGGCAGTGGGTGAGTGTGCCATGTTAAACTACTGGTACTGGGTCAAAGAATTCCTCAGATAAATCAATAGCAGAAAAGGCACACCACTCCTAAATGCCAACAGAGTCAGACCCATCAAAATGGACCTTTAACCAGAAGGATGGCTATTTTTCAGTCTGACGTTACATGATTGAGCACTGCCTTTATTCCCTTGTGACTTTTCACTTCATCTAGAAGCACAGTAAGGAGATTAACATGATACTGCTGTATGGGGGTGAGCGTTTCAGCCCACGAGTTCAACAGAGACTAAAAGCAATGCTGCATCATCACCGTCATCACATTAAATAATGGGATGGAACTCAAACAGTGTTTCCAAAGCACGACAAAATGGGTGTAGATGCTACCAATTTGCAGCTGTACTACCCCAAAAACGTCGACAAAAAGCTCCTTTTCATACAGGTTCTTTAACTGACAGGTGAGATCCTTAAATGAGGAAGTAATGATGTGGATAATATGAACTCCCTCAAGTCAGCACTAAAAATGGTTGACACAGAATGACTAACTGCACGTTGGGGGTGGGAGCAGCTACAAGATGATGTAATCCTCAACGCTTCAGGCTTAAATGCCGAATCACCAGGGATTCATTTAGTTGCACTAGTTTGTGCAATGTGAATATCATACATACAGGCATGCTTTGGTGGCTACATACAGACTACAACTGCAGCGCTAGAGCAGGCCTAAACCACGAGTGCCACAACATCAAAGATCAAGGAACCCTGCTTGAAAACACTGTTTGAGGCAGTCATGATGAGTGTATGCTGAGTGGGGACTTTTCTCAGACGGTTCTGGTTGGCGGGTGGAGAGGACGAGTGTTGTAGATCCGAGGGGTCTGAACGGTATGGCTGCTTCAAAGGGTGTGGTAGTTGCGGTCCTTGGACTTGCAGAATTTGTAGAGGAAGAAGATCACCGCCTGCAGGCCCAGGACCAGCACTATTCCACCGATGAAGCTCGCAGCGTCAAAAGTGGAATCCTTGTGCGGTGCGCTGGTAGGGGCCGGTGAGTGGGTTGTGGTGGTACCATCTGCAGTGTAGGAAAAGATCAAGGGAAAAATAAAAGTAAAATAAAGGTTAATCATACCGCCCCATGCAGATTTTAGGAAAAAAAATCATTATCAGTATCTCAGATTTTGCCTCTTACTTGAAGGGGAAGCTGTGGTACCAGGAGGAGCGATGCTACTATTTGTAGTGGGGCCAGCGGTGGAGGGAGTAGTTGCGTTGGCTGTTGTCGAGTCACAAGAACACATCCGTTAGCCATTACACCTCTAAACTGTTAGTCTTGGTTAAAGGAACAGTTCACCCCCCTCACCACCAAAAAAAAACATATGAAAGATATTTTCTCACTTACCCCAAGTCCAATCTAACCATCCAGATAGTTTCTATGTGATTTGTGAGGTTTGTCGTGATCTTCCCTGTCCCCCAGCACCCCAATACAATGACTGGATGGGCATTTACTTGTTTGTGGAGCTAAAAAAAAACCTCAACAGCAACAGTTCTTTGCAAAAACAATGACACAGATACCCGGTATCTCTATCTGTCCCCATAAAATAATTCATACACCTTGGGAGCGGACAGATAAAGTTTACCTGTGTTCTGTGTGAGCTCCATAAATGAATATCCATCCAGCCTCATTGTAGGCTACTGAGGTGAAAGAAGATGGTGTCAGATTGGAACCTCTCCTCTAATAAGGATAAGTGGGAAAACATCTTTTGTGGTTAGGGTGAAGTGTTCCCAAATCCCAGTGAAACTATTCACATCATTTTAGTCCCCTTTTTGCGCCGTGGACTGCACAACACAGACATAGACAGGGTATAGCATAAGCTTTCAGCAGCTGGTTACCTGATGTGGGCTCAGCGGTGCTGCCGTTAGTGCTGCTGCTGGTGGTGACAGGGGGGGAGGGGGTTGTAGAA
>OMLF01013657.1:60446-70454 GCA_900302615.1 Holocentrus rufus | reverse complement strand
AGGTTCATCAACACGGAAGAAAAAGCATCCAGTCATCGCTGCGTACACTTTTAAATTCCCCTGTTATCGTTATTAGCAGTGTTTTCTGCCATGGTCCTCCCAGTTGAATTTCAAAGGCTGGGACAATTATGTAAGTGACGCACTCCGCATATTAATGATGAGCTGCACTTCATCAATTTAATATGGGCCTATGACCAATTTTCTGACACGAATCACTGATCACTTGAAAAATTGCATAGATTCCTGAGGGGGACGCGAGGAGGCAAAGGAGTGCATGGGCAGCATCTTGTGTAATCATAGTTGCAGCGCAGGGTCATTGGCTGCGGGTCATCTCCACACACTGCGGTGCTTGGTCATCAGTGTCACGGGCGATGTTCCATCTGTGACAGGTCACTGGCTGCTGGGGCTGTCACTGGAAAGAGCGTGGGACAGATAACGCTGGCCGCTCTCCAAGTCTTCCACCTGGGGAAATGCTCCATCATCATAGAGCCAGAATGAAATAAGTGGAGTCGGCCCGATCTGGAGGAGGATTTATTGCTACAATTTGGGTCAGAGAGCTGGACAGCTTCAAAATTAGGATTGTGAAGTAGCAATGTGCAGTTGGCTCCGGGCATTCGCCGGTTTAGGGGAAAAATGCTGACCAAAACATGGAAACTGTATGATGATACTACAAGAAATATGGAACCATTCTGAAATGAAATCCCTCATGACCGTAATGCACGTAATATTCTTGTGCATATACACGACGATGCACAGTGCCAATATCCATTTAAATATTCATAACAACTAACTGAATTACTGCAGTGGTTCTTCTGCTCTCATTTTCAAAACCCCACACTGGTGCTTTGGCTAATATTTCATCTTCCTGTCATTGAGGGGATTATACTACAAAAGAGGGAAATGGCCTATGAAGGCAAACGCCTTTGATCTGTTTCTTGGACAAAACCTTCAACTAGTCAAGTGACAGCAGCATTAAGGAATAAGTTAATGCCTTTGCTCCTCTATTTGGCAAACCCTTGGCTACTTCAATAGATTCACAATTCTGTGCAAGTCCAGTAATGAGGATAGTTTTTGCATAAAGGAATGCTCTATCTATTAATTGTATTTTTTGACTTTAGTTAAAGATTGCCGTGCATTCAACCTAACACAGATGAACAATCAGACGCTTTCACCTAAAGTTTCTCAGCAACCTCCTGTGTGTCAATTATTTTTAAATGTTCCAAAATTCACTGGTTAAAAAAAAAAAAAAAAAAATGAACAAATGCACAAACCACTGCTGGATTCTTTACTTCAGGTAAGGTTATTTTTGGAAGCAAAAGTTTAAAGTGGAATCAAAACAAGTCACACATCAAAAGCCAGCATGTTACTATACTGTAGCCCAAGGTCATGCAATTTAATGGGTGGTGAAAGATATAAAGATTTAACGTGACAGGCCAGAAATACTAGGCCTTCCTCACCAGACAAGTACATTCAGTCACACAAGGACAAAAACAAAGGCCCAAACTCTACTTTTTCAAAAGAAACTAAGCTCTGTTTTTCCTGTTGTTTGGTGTAACTGCAAGTCTGGTGAAAGCACACTGGGGCCTTGGAGAGGGGACCTTTCATATCTCTGTTAGAGAGATAATAAAACAGAAACATCATGTACTGTATTGTACACTTAGCAGTGTCAAGGGCAGATTTCTAACATAATGCAGTTAGTAATTTCACTTCGGCACAAACTGTCACATTTTAACGCGTAAACTTCATTAATAATCAGCCACCAGTATCAGCTACCCCAGGGAGGCAGGCTCATTATTAGTGTTCAGGCTTTTTCTCGCACTCTCCATTTACATCCTGTGCATACCAATTATACTGACAAGGACCCTGATGTATATATTATTTTCATTTTTTCTGTGTTCAGGGTTGTAATTTTCCATAACACCTGCTTTGAGCTTGTAGGGAAGGTATATTTACATCTGGTGGAAGCATGTCAAGTTAAAGGATAATACTGTATTACTTTATTTTGTTTTTATTTGTTTTTATTTATTTATTTATTTTTGGTATTATTCATGCACGTTTGCCCTTTTCTTTACATGATTCCTGCTGGTGCCTGCTGATAGTATAGTTTAGGGTATTAGGGCTCATGTCCCTCCCTTCAGAAGAAGTCACTGACAGCCAGCCATTCTTGTAAATACAAAAACAAAGTTTTAAAGTTTTTAACTTTTTAAACTTTCCCTAAGTTAATCAACATGAAGCCTTAATTTGGTTTGGTGAAAGTTTCTGTTTTATCCTGAATTAAGTATTTTCAGATCAATAGTCATATTACATTATTCTCTGCTTACTGTGATATCCACAAGAAGAAATATCTCCGACAGGAAATAGTCCCTCCCATGGCACACTATTATTAAGCATAGGCCAAACACAAATCTATATTTTCAACAACCTTTGATCAGAAATCAATCCTAATATTATGGTACATTTTGCCATTGTTCATGGTATGGTACCAGAGCATTTGGAGAATGTGAACACACTACATCCGCGGGACAAGAAAGAAAGAAAGAAAGAAAGAAAGAAAGAAACAAACAAACAAACAAACAAACAAAGCTGAGATTCACTAAAATACATTTGATCTTCATTTCCTGTTATAATTGCTTCTGCAATTGGAACATGAATGTATCTTTCTTGCAATATTTTTTTATGCCACAGACAGACATTTTTCACAATATTTAGCTACATCATAGCATAGCATAATCTCATATAATAGCATATCTCATATGCTATTTTAGACAACTTCGTAGACGTATTGTAAGCAAACTTACCACAACAACTTTGTACGACAGCTGCTTACATGAATTTGAATTCCGGCTATTTTGTGCATCCACTTATGTTTGTATAACGTTACCAGAAGTGGCAAGCAGTTTGACTACATCAGCTGCTGATGAATGGTACAAATTATCCCACACATCAGAATATGTTCTCCTGTGTTTTATTAGGCACAATAATTATAACAAATGATGTCCAGACAGAGTCAGCTTCTATGCTATTCTTTCACATATGGGGAACAATTAATTCCTAGTGAAAGACCCAATGTGAAGACAAATGACTTGGCTTTACTTCCCTGTACACATAATGCTAAACTCTGCCAAAGAATTAATGTGATGCAAAGAGCTGCTGACTGCAGTATATTTATCTCTGGAGCTCAATGTTGATCATAATTTGATTTTTCTCGGCACTTCACGCTATTGTTTCTAATAAAATGTGATATTATCTGACAGTACACAAACAGGAAGATGCTTGCATTATTAACAAAATATCCATATCATAGTAATCTAAGTCATTTTCTCAATGTCAATGAGGATCATGAAAATCAGGTTATGTGAACACATTGCCAGTTATCTGTCATGTTACCAGGAGAGATAACTCCAGTGTAATTAATATCTAAAACATCCATCTTGAAGCATAAAGTGTTTTCACACTCAATTTATTCATTTTGTTTTCTTTTCAAAACAGTATTGCGAGAAATAATAATACATTACAATACAAAATGTACAGGCTGGATTGAGCCATACTGTGTTCCTGTTTTACACTTGGATAAGCCAGTAGCCAGTGATAAGTGACAAATCATTTGGCTACATAAACACAAAGATAAACCTGAGGAGTGCAATTACATGTAGTTTTATTTTCACACATGTGTGGACTGCATGTTTGTTATACCAGATAAAGATACCCAAAAATACTACATGTAGGAAGAATGGTTCAACACTGTTTTTCATTAAGCTTTTGAAATACCCCTTGGAGAAATGACTACCATAATGCTGTATTCACATCATATGGTACTTCTCATAAGCACCATCTTCCGACCTGTAAACAGCATTCAATTTCACATTCAACTTATAATTAAAACTAGGAATGTTGTAGTTTTCTGAAAGGTCTGATTATGTATCCGACTAGTAACGCAGAAGTATCTGGAAATAGCGTCCTCATATCAGTTACACCACAGTCAAAGGTAAATACATCATGCATGCAAACTCAATATTGAGTTCATTACATTAACGGTTTAATACTATTACCTTATGACATGGAATTGTAAAGTTAGCTTACTTTACTTTCCAACTGACACAAACACTTGCAAGTTGTACTGATGGGAATCTTTCTGACCTTCTAAGCTAACTTCCGTCTCATATTACATGAACACTGCATAAGCTTGAATAGATACTTTCCAGGTGATTTTACTGCATCCTCTGGCGGCCATGAGGTCTACAGTACTTGAAGCAGTTTTCAAAATATACTTGCTCTGCGTTCTTTGGCTGAATTCAATAGAGATGACTTCTGTGATGTTTTTGACTGGCAATTGATAATTTTGCTATGATAAATCACGTTTAGTCAGCTTGTTAGCTAGCTAATCTAGTTGTGCTATTTCCTGTCATAATGCTGCTGTGAAAAAGTCTATATTTACATCAGGACTGAGGGTAGAGATATGAAAGTTCCCTTCAACTTGCTTTGTTGTGAGGGAATTCTTGCGTTGTAGTTCACATCAGTTGGAATATTGATTTCGTCAAGTCTATATCAAAATGTAGCACTGTCAAACTTTTAAAAAAAATATGTTTGGTTTTTTAATAGGAAGATTTGGTTTGTGGTTTATATACAAAAAAAAAATGCAAAAACTAGCATTAAATTGTGATTTACTTACCTTAACAGTTACGTACATGTGGAAGTATCTTCCTCACCATATTCACTTACATTATTGAATACTGCAAACCCATACTGCAACAATCTTTTTGGGTAGGTTATCTCTTTCTTTGTCTTGTTGTTATTTTTAAACATTATCTGCACACATTTGGTTCTCCAGTGGACCGCCATGATGTCACCAGACATGGTTGCCAGGAGATTTGTGATGCAACTGCAAAGCCTGTATTGCAGATAAACGGAGTGCACAGGAGGAACAAATTCCATCCGGTCATGCATATCTGGCCTGACAACGACCCAGTTGGATGTTAACCAGCACTCTCTAGCAGAGAAGCTCACGTGGCTCACATTTCTCCAAAGAAGCAATCTGTTTTGACTATTAGATTGCCTGTATTGTAGTTCATAGCTCAGGTTCTTCAGCATTGCGCAGCACTGTTTGTTCTTCTTTTCCCGTGCACAGAACACCGCACATCACTGTATTTCACATCTCAGCTTAGCATTTTAATACTACCATAAAAATGCTAAAGCCGCCACCCAGTTCCTATGGATCGTATTCCTTTCAATCCAACCAACAATAACTTTTCCATCTACAAATCATCTAAACAGGCATACTCAAACAGGGAATCATCAAGGGCCCAGAGAACAGAGAACATCAGAAGACAGTCAGAACAGAGACTCAACCAGAACACCAGCTTCATCCCAACACTCCTCAGAAAATGCTGACCCATCTGGTCAGTCATTTCCAATCAGTCCCCATCAATAACGTTGAGTCATCCTTCCAGATGAATCATGTGTATTTTGGGGTTCCTAAATTGCATGAGAACTACAGTAAGAGACTAGAGGACAACTCCTTTCATCATTCTTCTTCAGCGACCTGAGATTATTCGCTGTGACTCTAAGGGACCTGTCAACTCAGCCCTGCTCTAGCCGGGTCTCCTTCAGACTGTCCTCAAAATTCCATAACGGGCTGTAGTCTGTCTTCAGAAAGCTTTGAAAGAAAGAGACTCTGTCCTATCAATGAGACAATAAAGCACGATTGTTTCAAACTCTCATGGACTTTGGCAAAGAGCGTGCTGCCCTCCTTGAAATCAAAATAATATGGACAACCTTCCAGGTGATGCATGACAAACACTGCACACCTCAATCATGCAGACAGGAATTACTGTAAAGGCACAATACCAAATTCAACAGGCTTAGCTAGCCAGCTCAGTTTCTCTCTCTTCATGCAAGATTTCTTTCCAGTTTATGATGCTGGCACCAAGATGCCAGCTACTCTAAATACTCTGCCATTTATCTCTCTGCAAGCATGATTAATTTAGCTAATATTAATAATCATGTTTGATCAAAATCTGGAAAATGGCACCAGGATGTCAACATTATTTCTCCATTTTTTGGGTCAAATCTGGTAAAAACAAAAATCCAGTATCAAAATCCATTAGCAATACAATGCTAGCTACTACAACCCTCAGACTGTTTCTCATATTTGCTAAAAATCGGGTGTCTGGCACTTGATTTGTGCTACAACAATCAGCTATTTCTCTTATTTTGCCCTTGTGAATGATTGGCACCAGGATGCCAATCATTCTTATGAAACTATTTTATCCATTTACTTCTCCAGCCGATCCTTTAGCATTGGAGTCACTTTTACAGTTTTCTGCATTTGGGTTTCTGTGCACGTTATCCTCGTCATGAGCCATTGCTCTTCATGCTCTATCATTGCCTGGATCTGAGAAATATTTGCTTTTCACAGTCACCTCTATCTTTTCAGCAAGGTTTTGTGGGTCCGCTGTGCCTGGAATCTATGGCGGATCGTCTCCGAAGACTTCCCCACACTGCAGTCAAAACTCCATCCAAATCCAAGAGGCTGCATCATCATCCTTTAATCATTGCTCTTCAAAACTGTTTATTAAATGGTCAGAATGGTCGGTATTATCATGAAGTCCTATTCATGATAATACTATATCCATAATAACTTTACGTGTACAGGAGGATTCTCTGAGTCAAAATTTGTACATTTCTCAACACTTAAATGTGCTTAAACAGATTCTTCTCACTTGATATGAAACTTGTCACAACACTATCAACACCTACCTAGTTGTGACATTTTTCATCCATTATGATTTTTCTTCCTTTGGGATTATTATGCAGTCAAATGCACGATAGCGTTTCTGTTTAAACACAGTGTTAAGAGCCTTTGCCTATGACCTGTCATCTTTCATTTGATATGGAATTGATATAATACTTCAAAACAAAACCTCCAGTGATTTTTTTGTTTGGTGAACACAATATTGTAATATATTCTGTAAACAGTGGAAACAGTTCACCTGAGAAATGAACTCTTCCTGCATACCCTGAGCAGGTGGGCTGAACATGTTAACACTGTGATTTTATGTAACTCTTGTTTTACTGCAGCAAAACAAACTAAAATATACCCTTTAAAACCAGCAGGGGAAGTTTTGATAGCAGCACTGAGTAGAGGGAAGATGCACTCATGCGCTAATTGCACACTGGATTCGAGTGGCATTATCCAGTGACATTTAAAGCACAGACATGGGCAGCGGAGGCATTCTTTTCTGTGGGATGCAGTCATTTGATTACCTGCTATTTGCTCAGTGTCTGTTTAGCCCTGACCATACAAAAGAGAGAGGGGGATGTTTGATTCATACACAAAAGGTGAAAGGGAACTAATTAAAGTCACTTTAGCTTCTGGACTTGAGTGGACTCTGATTTTCTATTTAATTTTGTTATTTTAAGAAAAATAACAAAAGTAACTGATTCTTGAATGAAATAGACAATGTTTGCAAGATAGTGGTGACATTGCCACTGATTAAAAATAGGTGCAGTTTCAACCGGATACAACCTTGAGTAGTAATGAGGCTTTTCATTTTCTGTTTGCTGACATCTCTATCCCATCTAACCAGCTCCATTAAGTGCCACGAGGGCAGACTGAGTCATCTTGCGGTTGGCCTTACTTTCCTGGTCTCATCTTTGAATGTCAAACATTTATCTGTCAAAATGAATAAAACACTTGCATATTTCTGGAATGCCAATCAGAGCCACGCAGCAGCATTTAAGCCTTAAAAGCATCATCAGTGAAGGTACAGTAGTTATTTGCAACCCTACCATAAAGTCAATCTCACTTTTCAACAAGTTTCTGCCCACTTCATCTGAGATTGACATGAGGAAGACATTAAAAATCCAGTTTGTTTTGATATCAACACATACCTTTCCATATTTCAGATTAGCCTTGCCTATGAAGAGTCATAGAGAGGTTTGAAGTGTTTTTAAAAGGTTTAGGTGTAAAAATTATGTTGGCATGTTGTTTGAATATTGATGTGGATTGTTTTTCACACCCCTAATCAACTCTAATAGTGATGATAATGTGCAAGAAAATGAAGAGTTTGGCTCAAAAATCAAACAACCACCATACGTTTCTCTTTCCTTTACTTATAATTGGCAGGGAAATCAAGTGGATTATCAACTAGTACTGAAGCTAGGAATGGTTTTAAGTAAATCTATTTTATTTATTAATTTATATAAGGTATGCATTGCATAATTGAACACAAAATGTGCATTCTGCCTGGCCCATAAGTGACATTAACATATGGTAAAAGACAAAATAAAATGTATTAGCACAATGAGAAATAGGGATGCCTGTACCTGTAAACCCCACCTGCAAATTGAGGTGGGGTTTAATTGAAGTCAAAAATTAAAAAAAAAAAAAAAAAAAAAAAAAAAGATATACGGCACAAAAAAAAAGAACCATGTAAGGGACTGAGGAGAAGATTATGCTGTTGTCAGAGCCATAATGGAACATCCGTCAGGCCTTCGCCTGGCCATTCAATCTCTGACTCTGCTACCGCTTTTCATCTCTTTCCTCAAGTTATCTTCCTTTCATAACTCCCTGTCATAGATGGGCACGTGTCTGGGGCTCTTTCAAAAACAAGCTGGCCCTTTGAAGAACTGCTTATCTTTTACTCCTTTCATCCTTGTCAGTGATCTCCAGTGTAGCTCAAAGGATCCCGGGATTATTGGAATAACGTATTCTGCCCTGATTACTGTGCACCCAGAAATAAAACGCAGAGTGGCTCCACTATTTTCTCCATGCTCAAAAACAAATGGTCTGTGGGTATCACAGCAGCATGTAATAGAGACAGGACAAGACCTGATAGGCTTGACAGAAATCATTTTTCAGCAGGAGTTGGCAAAAATCTTTAGTTCTAAATCCAATGAAGCTATGACTTAAACTTGTGAGTTCCTTTTTTTTTAACCTCCTTTATTATGTGTCTTGAAGCGTACAAGGATTTATACAAAACTTGCTAGGAAGGTTGATCATCTGCCAGCAAAAAACTTATGAACTCTTCCAGCCAACTGGTCTCAAGGTGGTGTGGCAGTGGGCGGGGCTTAGCACAAATCGGGCTGTAACTTCCATCGGTGACTTTAGACTTGACTTTTGTTTATCGCATTGTTCTTATGTAAAACACATCACTTCCTGTTTGTCAGAAGAGTCGTCCTGGAGAAGATCTACCAGACATCAGGTGTTTAAAACAGCAAACCTAAAAAACTTTGATCCGTTGGCTATAGATGAAATCACAGTTGTGTTATTTCAAGCAGTAATAGACAGTATCAAAATGGACATGTATTAGCATGGCAGTGTAGTGGATTATCATCACTTCAAAGCTACAAAAGGCCAGAAACAAACAGCCAGAATTAGTTTCATTCAAATGATTTCTCATGACTCTTTTCATGAGAACTACATGAGGACCATATGGGCCTCAGTCTGGCCTCAATTCAACAGGACTGTGTCAGTGAGCACCCACATCTATTGCATCCCCTCCTGAATTTCATTGGCTGTTGCCTTGACAACCGAAGACCTCCAACAGTTTCCTCCAATATTATTTATTGTTCTCTCGTTACTTATACCCTGGCTCATTAGAGATCTCGGGCCGTCCTGAAGTTCTCTCATTTCCACGCCCTGCACTTGGCAGAGAAGCCAAGCGCTCTTAGAAGAATTGCCCCCCCCCCTCTGATTGAAACTCCGGTTGGTGATTTGAGTGCGCTCTTCATCTCTAGTGCCTCAGTCATTTCGGCGCTCAGATCGTGGCATCGCGCAAAAAAACACAAGATGAAAATCATCTCTCCATGCTAATCTGTGGGGTTCATCTGACATGGAGAATTGGTGTAATAACTCAGTGTGGAGGACTTGTCTAGCAGGTGCAGTGATGAGGGTCAGAAGCTCAAGTTCAGGAGCCCCACTTTCACGGCTGCATCTGGAGAAGAGGTGAAATGCAATTACTCAGGGGTGCAGAATGTGTTTTAGTTTAAAGTCAAAGGAGGAAACGG
>OMLF01013657.1:46403-60426 GCA_900302615.1 Holocentrus rufus | reverse complement strand
CAAAGTGTTCGCTGTCACGTGAGTCTCATGCAGGATGGGGGGATTTTGGGCAATAGCTCATCGGTGCTGGATGACATCTCCAAAATCATTCAAGCTTTGGAAAGCAGAGAAAGATTTGCACTAGTCTCTGTCAAACATTAGCAGATATTACTGTTTGAGAGAGAATTTCACCTTATTTTATATTTCCACGACAGCGAGGAACGCATGGCAGAGACAATCTCCCAATTCCAAACAGAGTTAATGGAAAATGGTCTTACAGCACGCCAGCTGGCAAGACTGACATTATACAAATCATTCAAGTAATTATTCGATTTTAGCAGCACATTCCTAAAGCCCATCTAATGCCCCTTTTGAGAAAAGAGCACAGACCAAAGAGAGCACTCCAGTTTAATTGCAGCGAATAATATTGGAGGAATTCATAAGCGAGTTTGGTTATCTTTACACCATTTGGCGACCATCGCAAACAAACAACCACTTTGCAGCAGCCTCTTCTTGGCCAGAGTGTGCTCTGAACACTCCAGCAGAGTAACACCTCATGAGCAGGACGTCTGACAGTGCTTTGAATTTACAACAAGCTAGTTTAGCGCTAGAGTACACTCCATCACTTTGAGTGCCAGTTTACACTCACACACCGACTTTGGGGATAATATGTAAAGTAATGAGGTCCAACCAGGTGGCGTCTGTATATCTGCATCTGCTTCAACGTGTGTTCACTTTGCCTTCCTAGTTTCACTGCAGCCTTCCAAAGAACATGCTGTTTTACAAAATGTTATTCGCAATTGATCTAAGGCTTCGGTTGTCATCTCCTTCATCAACACAAACACTGCAAAAATATTTATTTTTGGCATATCATTAGCCAAGGTGTAGCACATCAGAATTTTTATTTATGCATAATTCTCTCCCAGCACATCGGTCTCTACATGAGGAATCACAGAAGCACTGAAGAGTTTATTTGCAAAAATAAACAAAAGCCTTAGTGATTATGAATTCCAAAAAAAAAAAAAAAAGAATTTTGTTGCAAAATCCAATATCGCCAGTGTATCAACCTACTGATATGACTTTTTTATTACATGGAAAAAAACATGGTTTATGGAAAAAGATACATTTGGAAGTGGCTGCTTTTGTAAATGAGCTCTTCACACACATCTTTGTATTTCAAGCTTTTGTGAGAATGCACATCACACCTTTTTCTTGCAAAACAAATAGACATACAACATCTAGAGGCAACACTTGGTACAGTATCTCATATTATCCCACCTTCAGATATAACAAATTTTAAAAAGTTTTTCCCTGTTAGCAAAATTAGTTCTAATTTAAAGATTTATTCAAAATGGTAGACAAACCACAAGACATAACACATTGAGTGATAATATAGCTATAATAACATTTAAGTAGAAACTATAGCCAATAAAAATCTTCAGAAAAACAACGGCTCATTTCTGTTGCAGTATGGAGGAAAATAAGGGGAAACCATCATTAACTCACATTTAATCAGAGCTCCAGAATGATAACTTCAGTGAATGTGGAAATGTCACTGCACTAGTGACCTAAAAGATGGTTTACTTTAGTTAATGAGTTCTCTGTGTTGTCCTGTAAAACCACTCGTCCTTGAGTATATTGCTGCAGTTATCTTCTTCGGAGATATTGTTTCCTTTATTCCAGCTAGTCAACTTGAAAAATCCCATTTGTGAATCCAAAATTGGTGTGACAAAGAAATATCGAAGGCCCTTGCAATGTACTCTAGCAATAAATATTTCAGAACTTCAGAGGCAGCTGGTAAAGGTCTCTTAAAAAGAAATGAGAGTAAATGTTCCCATTTCACTTATTACATTGAGTAATGTTATAAAATCCGCCATAAGGCCACTACCTGATGTGACAGTGACAGAACTCGGCCCTCTTAAAAAGGCATGGCACTTCCCTTGACACAAATGTACCTTCGGTTTTATACATCAGTATATTAAAATATAGTATTTATATAATGAAATGCACTGTGGTCTGATTGCTGTTAACACCCAATAATTACAACTGTGCTTGCTAAGCTGTGCTTTTTGATGTGTTATAGCCTGATATGCAGAGCGCCCCTTTGCATAACACTTAGGCCCATTCATTTTTCATTTAACAGCTGATGCATTAATGAACCACGTTGAATGAATATTAATTTCCTCCAAATGTTTTGAAATTGGATCTGATCATTGATCTTGCACAAGTTCCCAGTGCGCGCCAACAGTTAAGAGAATTTGTCAGTTAATGAAACTGAATTGAAAATGCTTCACGGTGCTTAAGTTTTGTTGACTTAAAATTTTATTAAGAATATTGAAGATATTTGATAATGAAGACATTCACCCGCTGCACCTACGCTGAAGAAATTGCCTTTTTGAACTTGAAATGCTGCATGCACAATAATCAACTAATCCTTCTGTTTGTAATGACCACATATACCCATTTTACAGAGGACAGGATGAAATACAGTACATTTGATTAATCTATGGTTCAGCTGCTGTGCCCTGCCTTTCTCTGTAACTTTTTTGTCCTTGCAGAGCGAGACGTTCCCTTCCGTGTCGACTAACAACACATAAAAAAGTTTCTTGAGGTGATACAAGTCTGTCATGGCTGAGCGTCGTTCCCTTGTTTCACTTCGTGGCCCTTTGTTTATGTTGCTCCTCTCAACCCCCCCTCTATCTTTCTGCTTCCAGTGTTCAAGAATAGGCCCCCTATACGTGCCTTCCTAGTTTTGCTCTGCCAGGCTCATTTGAAAGTCAAATGTTCATCCTCACTTCTCCCCACACTTCAAGCATTGCACGGTGGCTGAAACACTTAATCAAGCCTCTGCCACAGTGAAGCAATCAGAGATAACAGGGCAGGAATATGGGTCATCCTATCCTCTGCACTGAGCTTACCAAGAGCCACCAGATACACACTAATGAAGGGAGACCCCACTGCGACTATTGTTGTCAAGACAATGTTTCTGTGAGGTCTCGACTAGCGTTATCGGAAGCTATCCTCAAAGGAACTATGAATGGGAGAGCGTGTGGCAAGAAAAGATATTTTATTCCATGTCCCATTTCTGTATGCCATTACTTTTCGACAATAAATGAACTTAAAGTAGCGCCACGGTTTATCAGTTTTGCGTTATTGCTGTGCCCAAGGAAAGAAGGAAATCCACCTGTATTAGCATAAATCAACTACTGCCTCATGTAGCCCAAAAAAGACATTGTACCAACCTTTAATATGTGAGGGCAGGCTGATGTAAAACTTCACAGAGAAAGAGTGAAGATCGGAAACATGACCGTGACAGTCTCCAGGAATCCAGGAGGATTTTCTAAAGAATATAATCTAACAGCTATGACCATGGTACAAAAACTTTCTTTATATAAAAGTTAAAATAAACCCCCACCATGTAGTCTCTCTTCTATTGATTATAAATGCTACACACCCACGGTGTGCATGGTTGGACGCCACATATTAATATGACAGTGCATGCTATCAGTCTTTGTGTCTCAATCTCTGGTTTCTAGAAAGGCTATCCATGCTTAAATGTACTGTTTGGACTTTGCTGCACCACATAAATAGCATACAATATCATAAGTCTTCATATCAAAATAATTATTATAATATATTCAAACACAGTGGTCCTGAATTAAATGCACATTTTCAAATCGTTTGCTTTTTCTGAGGTGACTTTCACATCAAATTTAGCATTAATGTCAGGCACCTAAAAACACTTTTCAGTCACTATGAGATGAAGGAGTGTGACAATACAGCACGAGTCTTGAACTGAACTCAGTATCAGAGTGACCTACATACAGTTGGCCAAGCCGGGGCATTAGTTCATTCTGGTGAGTTCACAATGTTTCTCTGACCTACATTACAGTATCATTACAGGACCATTGTATGTTGCCTGTCATCTTTTCACCTTGGATACACAATGGCTAATTGCATAATGTCATTCTGAAGTACGAGACGTACTGAAGCAAAGTAGCTTAATTTGTAATGAAGTGGACAATTACAAGAGTAGCAGAGGTATGATTGTGCGTGATGGATACAACCAACAGTACTGTTTTCTATTCCAGTGGGAAATACAGCAGAACTGAAAGATGATATAGAATACAAAAAAGAACACCGTGGTTATATATTTGCTAATGCACTGTTATGTAACATTCTTTTATTCCCATAGAGGGACACATTTCTAGAAGATGAATTTCATGATCTAGCTGTATTTGAATATAAACTTAAATACTGCTGCGGAAAGACGTGTGCATATGAATAAGAACAACAGATTCAAATACAAATAACGACTACCTAATGCCTTATTATTATTATTATTTTCCCCTCTGTAGTCAGTTCGATGGGGAACAGTAGTCTATGTTGGGGCACAGCAGTGCTGTGTGAGTCACATCCATCCAGCATACCTTCCCTCTATGGTTCTTGCCATGCTTGTTAAACACCATAGGATATCCATTAGGGTGTGCAGGTCTGGAGAGATCCTTTGGATCTCGATTCAAGGCTTAAACAAGCAGAAATGTCTGCTTCCAGGTCGAGCTGCGGGTTCTCTCCCCCTGCCTTGTCTTTGAGGGCACATCCCTGGGGCTCACAGCCATTCTCTGATAGCGGCAGAGACAAGTAAAATGGACAGAAAGCATTTTATAGGATCGGTTCCAATGCGAATGTGAAAACCTCGAAGCCATTCCTTGACTGTCATCTTTTGACAGTGTTGATGTACTTTACTTTCAGATCATTTGACATTTTCCCTCAGCCACAATTTTCTCCATATATCTACTTTTATATACAGTACACAAAAAAAGGCAAAAATCCAGCTGATATTCCTGGAGAATCTCTCTGACAGAAGTCAGTGGACAGTGGATTTTTCTGATGGACTGGTATTTTTTGTTTTAGTGTTATGTGAGGAGAGCCACATGATCCACTTGTTCACAGGAAAAGTAAAGTTCAAGACCTAATTTGGATGTGCAACTACGGACTTGAATGTCCATATGAATAACACCCTCCATGGGAAATGGGTGAATATCATGGGTGCATCCTCCTGACGTCTTACCAAAGGAATAGGACAATACATTTCGAAATTAATCTCTAATACATTGTCATTGTTATCATGTACATTCCTATATATTTCCTCTGGTAAAAAGGAATTTCTTCATATTATACAGAATCAAACATCTAATTCAGCCTTTAATTCAAAGGGGCAGTTTCACCAGACATACAATTTCATTTCCAGTGTTTGAGAGGCGTGCTGTAAAAGCAAGATTACCACTCAGTTCAAATTGCTGATTCAAATGACATCGTAAATTGTGGTTGTATCTCCAAAGCAAGGGTGATTTCAGTTTCTGAGAATAATAGAAACCTTTAATTCGAGGCACAATCTACCCTACCCTAAGACAAAAACCCAAAAGTAGAAACAAAGACATCATGTTGCTCCAAGATACACCTAAAGTCCTGACACACCAAGGCAATCAGCCAGCAGACCACGTTGAGTCTTATGTGGACGACAATCGCTTGTAGTCTGTGCAGCTCTCCTGAACGATTTAGCATGTTGAATCTGTGGTGAAGGCCATCAGGAAGAGGGAGCTTTCTCATTGGCTGTTCAGCCTGAGCGGATCAGGCCACAAGAAAAGAAACAGAAATCCAGTTGTGTTGATATTGTGCTAATTCCATGTTCATGTCATATGGGACCTGCAAGTTTTCATGTCAGAAAGTTAAGTAAGTGAACGAAAGTAAAGTAAGCTAACGTTACAATTCTTCAAGTCTGTATCAAAGGTAACACTATTAAATTAATTTAACAAAAAAATATGTTCAGTTTTATGATAGGCAGACTTGGCTTGTGGTTAAAAAAGCATGCATGATAAAAAGTTGTGTTAAATTGGGCTTTATTTGCCTTTAACAGAGGGTTGCAAGAGGTTCTAAGACACCATTTCAAGACACTATCCATATCGTACCTCCTATTAGCATATATCAGAGCCTTCAGCCAAATATAAAATTCCTAGTTGTAGTTAATTGGATGTTATTGTGAACATTTACAAGTCTGAAGATGGTACTTAAAGTAATATGACACGAACACAGCAGAACGAGCAAGAGAGTTAGCAAACCAAAAAGAGCTAGTTATGGTAAAAATAACTAAAAACAAACAAACAAAAAAAAGTCAATATCAGTGTAAGTGTACACTATTTTTAGAATATTTACACCACTTTACAATGCTGTCAGACAACTGTTTCCTTTGGCACTATATTTTCTCAACTGTAGAACTTCCGTATTCCTACACAAGCCGCACACTATATTGCATTTGAGAAAATGTAGTGCCAGAGCATCTACTGCAGGTAAGACACCAACTATGGATAAGTGTCTAATACAAGCCCACTCCAGCAAACTAGCCCTTTAATTTGTAAGATTCTCTCATAGTTATGGTACTTGAGGTCTACTATTGAAACAAAAAAGGTTTTCACAATCAAGATAAGCTAGCTAATCAGGGCAGATGTGTAGAGTACGTCACCATCCACTGATAGCATAATAATACTGCTCTATGTCATTTTTTGACTTCAGACTTAAGAGCCTTTTAGGTTACATAGTTGAAATGCAATACAGTGCTGATTGTCTTGAAATTGTAATGGCCAGAGAGGTTTTGTTTTCCAAAACAGTGAGTACAGGTAATTGTTGAATCACTGGTACTGATATATGAAGGTCCTTTTGTGCTATAAGGCAGTAAAAAGCTTACTGATTGCCCTCTTAATGTTGCAATAAATAAGAAAACAGGTAAAATGATATGCTTTGGTGGCCACTGTTCCTCTTTTTCTTCTTCACTTGTGCTGTTTTTCCCTTTAATGTGGTAATTTGTGAAATTGACCCCACTATGACCTTAACAATGCCGCACCACTCTGCATTCACAGCTTTGGCTTTGTTGCACTACACTACTGATAGGTTCGTTTCTGTGTTGCTAAACATCAGAGACATTTCTCCTTCCCTGTGCATTCAGCAGACTTGGGCTTTTTGTGTTTTAACAGGACCACTCTGCTAAATTTACATAAATCTTGTTAAATAATTTGAAAGGTTATTTAGTGATTTTTGCCTCAACATGGGTTGAAAATCAGAGAGGGCTGACATTCTTGAGATGGCCTAATGAGCATACACAGAAATTCTCCCAAAGAGGCAGGCAAATTATGCTGTGTACATCATTACACATAATACACAAAATATTGGTCGACAACATTGTATTTTTTGCTGTTGTCTGTAAAAGGTTGAGATTTGCATATAAATTGACTGTTTTATTTTCTTCCAATGCAGCCGTTGCATTTTGCATTTCATTTAATTCATGGTCATGTTAATGAGTTCTTTTGCTAGTATGGCACAATATCACGCTGCCATACAGTGCTGTACTGTATATATACATCCATACTGCCTGGTTTAACAAGGCTCAGGCTGCTGAGCTCTCACATGAAACTATATCTGTCTTGCAAACAAATGAAAAAATGATCACTGAATATTTCTTGATGTGACCGATGTGGTCAAACTTGAGTACATTCTAGTCGCTTTGTAAATTGATTGTTATGAGTTCGCCTGATTAAAACAACTGATCTTAAACAATGCAGACAATTAGACAAAACCTTTGATTGTTTTCTGGTAGCAACGCCAAAAAGTATCAAATGGACTATTATAACTGAGATGTCATTATAATTTTTCAGACACAAGTATTTTAAGATGTGTAGCTGCAGTGTGATAGGGCCTATGTTAATTGGGTTTGGGCTTTAATTGCTTGAATTTCCCATTGCCCCACTGACCTGTATCAGACAGCAGGGCTGCTAACAAACAAACAAGAAGAACTCTACAGTGAAATAAATAATGAAATTTGGATCAGAATCAGTCGGCATGATGGGAAAAACAAGGAAAATGAGGCGGAGGTTGAAAATAAGCAGAATTACCCTGTTCTTTTAAATCAAAGAAGGTGTCTCAGCCTTCATTTTCAAGCTGTGAAGATGTTATAAGTGGATTCTTTAATTGTGAGTTTTGCCTGTAGCTCACAGCTGGCCAGCTCTGTTAGCAGCATGCAGGCTAGCATTTGTCTTGTAGCACACACACACTTCGAAAGAGGCAGCAGGCCAATGCTCAGCCAGAACTTGGCTCTATTACAACTAAAAACAAGCGTGTTAAGACTGCATCATTTCATAAGTTATAATATTAGGTGTGAAGTGATAATTTAAATAGATCAATATTTAAGAGATTATTATGCAAATGAAAGGACTACACTGACATTTGCAAGTCTGGCTCACTGGTCAATGTACCCAATATGTCACTAGAGCACCAAAATCATCTCTGTGTCTCTGTCAGATAGATCTGTCCAGTGCACGTACTTCAGCCTCCATACACTATGTTAAGTAGTGCTAGGTGATTAGCATAATCCTGAAAGTGAGAAAATGGGAATTTGTAGCAGCTCTAAAGCTAATTTTCATGAAATGCATATAAACAGGCTTCTACAGGGTTGGTAAAATAGACAACTAAATAAATAAATACCAAAATTGCTCTTTTGGACTTCTTTCTACTTTTTACGCTACGATTTGTCATGGATTTCATAAATAATGGAGACTGATATTTCGCTTTTGGAGTCCACAGGCCATAGAATAATGAACAATACCAAGTTATAATAAAGAACAATACCAAAACCAAGTCTTCATACTACACACTCTCAGTTACTTTACATACCAGCATAGCACCATTAACGTAGTACTATATGATAAAGTGTAAAGTATGTACACATAACAGAGCTATGTGATCAATGGGGCAAACATCCAAACCAGAGATGAAACATTTAAAGAGCCTGTTTGAATTTCTTGTTGAAACAGGATGTTGTGGCAGGAGGACGGAAGCCAGGAGGGATCATTCAAAAGTGTAAACCAACAGGATATCAGTTTAATGAGAGAAAGAAGCAATTTATTTGATGAAAAGGGCAGAGGGAAATGATTTTTGAAGAATCTGACAGTACTATTGATTTGAATTTTTATTTCCACCAACTAGTATGCCATTGGATGCTAAGTAATTGCAGTTGGACATAAAAAACAATCGAATAAAATAAACAAATTCTTTCTTTTTTTATCATTTCTTGTTATAGTTTGACATGGAAAAGTAGCGGGTTTTGTTCCATTGTGACTTGAAACCCTATCCTTAAATACCTACATACAAAGGATAACTCAGGGTGTGCACTCCTACATTGGGGTCCTATCTTAATTTTCATTTCACCATTAAACTCAGTCTGCAGTATATAAAGGCACCCAATAGTACTCGTGCGCGGCTCATCTTTGGCCTCCCTGCTTGTCCTCACGGTCACATACAGAGCAGCATGATAACAAAATGAGTTGCCTCTACTTTTGGAATGCCCCTCAGAACAATTATGCCGCATACACTGTCTGTAGAATGGGCGATTCATAATTTATTTTCAGTTTAAACCCTTACAGCCTTGAATGAAAATGAAGGCCTCTGAGACATGAAATGAAACAACAAACTGAGCAACTGCATTAACAATGGTTGGCAAGAGATTCCTGTTGGGTCTTTCCAATTATTTACTTGGGTTACAGTCATACAGTAGTCTTCCTCTGAGCTTACTTAAAAGTAACAGCCCTTCTGTGAGACACTATAATTACATTATGTTTTGCTCAGCCATTTGAATTAATCATGAATCAGCTGCACTGTCCTGGTGGCACAAAAGGCACTTTTGGATGTATAAAGAAAATATCTGTCACCGATTCTGAGAGACTATCACAATTCAAGTAACGAATCCTTGAGATTACAGGGAGAATTTGCTTGATTTATGGCCACGCTGTGTTAACAAAAAGCCTGTATGTACAGCATAATTCATTCACATCATTATGATATAATGATAAAGAATAACTTCTGAAACTTCTTTTTTCCAGAAGTGCTGCCCATTTTTTAAATCTGACAAAAAACGAGATGTCCGCGCACAGTAGCTGCATTATTTGCACAATGAAAAACTAATTGAAGCAGATGAGAACGGCTCAAAGTCGGGACAGAGGATGCAAGCCTCTCGATTTATGTGCAAGCCCATCAGTATTCTGAAGGCATCCCGCTCGTTCTCTCTCCATCCACCTCTGCTGAGCTTCCTGTGCGGACTGAGCTTCCACTCTTGATTATCAATAAGCCTGGCACAGACCTTCAAGGAGCTGAACCAACATTCAGGCGCGGTGTATTAAAAGGCGCCTCGGCACATTTATGTGCCATTTTTGAGATGACCCAGCCCACTACAGAGGAATATGCAGGTGTCATCACTTATTTCCTCTACATGCCCAGGCATTTTGATCTGCCTCCTGTTGCTTCCTCTAATCAATGCTCCACTTACAACAATATTTCTTTATTTGGCTGTGGGCAGTCTCCCACTGTGTTGTAACAAGGTAGTTGGACCATTAAGCACCTTGGGTGTTGATTAGCTGTTGTTCTATGATCGTGTTTAGTGGCTAATTATAATCACACTTCAGCTGAAGAGCACTTTCAAAGCTTAAAGGGACTGGGAAAAAAATGTCATTTCTTGTTAAAATGTGTTTCTTTATCATCATCGTCGGATGTAGGAAACACCATGAAACTGCAAGAATCTGAGGTCTTTTCTATGCAGAGAGAGGCCTATCAGTTGCTTTCCCCTGAGCGATCCATTTTCAGCCTCACTTGATTGACTCTGAAGCTGCACCTGCTCTCCTTCGCTAAAGGCTCAACAAACAGTAGTGAGGAACAGTAAGGGCCAGTGCATAGTCGACACAAGGAATGCATAAGCAAACGCAAGGGCTTGACCTACGCAAGCTGTTTGCTTACAGAGTATATGCATATAGCTTGACGCCTGTAGGTCCAGGCTGAGTTATACATATGTTTTGCACATGGGGGAAACACCAGCGATGTTAGTTTATTGGGGAGAGGCTACAATGGGCAAATATATGATGTACATGATGCTTTGTCACCGCCAAAAAGACTTATGGAAAGAAAAAAAAAAGATGGTACCAATTACTCTGCACGATTCTCTTCATAATCTCTCACCGTTGCTTTTGGCTTACACAGGAACATAAGAAGTGATATCTTCTTCTTCGTTGGTAGCTACCAGCCATTTTCATTTAGTACTCCTATCTGAAATGCCAGCCATTGCAGCAGACATTTGCGTCACATTACAAATCTTGGGCTGCACATTTGCTACGCAAACACGCGAGGAACGGCACTTGTGATGTCCTCTGTGTTGGCATATGCGTTTCTTTCATAGAGTATATACCAGGCTAAACTGTTAGCTTTTAGCATGACACGCCAATTTTGTGCTGTTCCTGAATCCACCACCATCCACCAAGGATTATTTTTTTTTACCAATTTAACATTATATCAGAAGAGCCGAGGGCTAGCAGAGCTCTGCACCAGCTAAGTCTATCACTAACTTTAGCTAGTGATAGACTTTCTCACATCAACTCTACTACTAAAAGCCTCCAGAATGAAAGCTTTAGCAAGTTAGCTCTATAGAAAGACAGTAACTAACATTGTTACAGTTCTAATAATCACTTTTGTCAGTTCCAACAAGCGGGATATTTTCACTTTGCTGGACAGTTTGTTGGTCTTACCAGCGTCCAGATAATATTGTTACCCTACAAGGGGAACTAAAGCCCACCCTGCTGGAATGAATTACTGTAGAAAATGCAGCTCCTAAAACTTTTCCTAAACATTTTATAACACTTGCTTACTTGCAGGAACTCTCAGATCTTGATGGATGATGAAGACAGTATTCTAAAAAAAAAAAAAAAAATACTGAATAAAAAATTCATGTTTTTAACTGACTGTACCATCCTTTACCAACCAAGAGAATTGCCAGAGAGAAGCATATCTTTGCAAATTCAGCATGTTTGCCAACTATTTTTTAGAGCTTGTCAGTACGTGAAAAAAGCATGAAAAGAAGGAATAAATACAGGTTCTGCATATAGCAAAATCTGTGTTTATTGAGCTCGGAGAAGGTAAAAATCAACACTGTGCCAGTGTTTATACAAGTCCACATTTATCAAAGTTAATTAAAACACTAAACAGCTGCCCCGGAGCCATAGGAGCTCTATGAGTAACAAGCAGCCCTTCAATCAACACTTGTCAACTCCAAATAATTGTCACTGAAAATCAACACTCTGTACCCCTGGAAATGTGCTCGGTGTAAACAGATTCTACAGTTCAGTGATGCATTCATGGTGATGGCTCATAGGGCCTTTTAATTATCAGCTCTCTCTCAGCTCTCAGCTCTCAGCTCTCAGCTTGTAGCTGATTTCATCCTTGAACAGAGTGATAAAATATATACATACATATATATAAATGTATAAAACTATAAACCACTGCTTCACAGTCGTCCATCCAGTCTAACAGAGGAAGAATCCAGAAGTCTGGTCTCCTGCTTTGGACTCTCATCAAAATTCATTTGCATATGAGAATGGGATAATTGGAGTTTTGTGCAATATCTACTGCTCAGATGTAGATTCATAAATAAGTAAAATTTTTGCAATAATACTTTATCTCATGCCCACTGATTAAGATGCTGCTCAATTTGATTTATATTAAGTTTTTTTTATATATAATAATTTCATATGCTGTGATGAAATTATTTAAAAAGAAATTAGGTATGTTGCAGGCACAGAGGGGCAATTTAAATTTCCCAGCTGTTCAATTCAGTCATTAAAATTCATTCAGCTACAACTATTTTTGCAATAATTTTTACATGTAGTGGCTTTTTGTGGACTCTTTTGTCCAGAGCAGCTTACTGCAACAGTACAGTGGTAATTGTTAGGTTTGATGGGTGCTCAGTTTTCTCAAATTAACACAACAGTTTGGTTGTATTGCCAACCTGAGCACACCTGTAAACGTCAGTGTTGGAGAGTGCTTATGCTAAGAAGCTAACAATGGCTGTTTTTTTTTTTCAAACACAGCTTCAAAACTGATCAAAATCCACTTCCCATTAATCTGAATACAAAAGTAATCGTCATTGGTGACAGGAGACAGGATTAGTGCTGGAGAGAGCTTAAATATTTTACACTCTAATCAGTTTTATCTTGGGCTGGAAAGGGGATGGATCCGTTATTTGAGCATAAAATTGATGTGACCCTTTGCAGGTCTATTTTCAGTATTTCACTGAAAGGCTCAAGGAGGCTGCTAGGTCAAAGCAAAGTGACACATTTGATGCCGATTCCGCGCTGTGGGTAGTTTGTTGACGGCATCGGGCCTCAAAAGAAACTCTGATGTTCATGTTACGGTGCAGCGCATGGGTCTGAGCATCAAAGTTTCACAGGGGTAACAGCAGAATTCACAACCAGTCCCAATGATGGCCACCACTATTGGGAAGGAGGAGGGGAAACAGTAGCATGGGGTGAAATTGGTGCTGGGTCTATAAGCCGCATTCTTAGTCCCCGCAGACTCCTGTCATCATCGCACCATCATAAACCCATTTCTAGGCCCAGATAAAGTCATTCCAGAAATCCCTTGTGGGTGGGAGGAAAAAATAGATAGAAACAAAGTGGAAGTACCATACAGAGAGCGCCATCTGTCCAGGTGAAGAGGTTTGAATATAGAATGAGACAAATATAGATGCTGTCATTGGATTTTTACAGTATATCACATGTTCTGTGCATGGGGGGTGAAATTGTAGGGAGTCTAAGCTTCAGCACATAGGCCATCTAGAGCTAATTGGTCCCATAGAGTTCAGTGAGAAATTATATTCAGGACCCCACTCCATTCATCCAATTTAACCCTTCCTTGTGAACCAAAAGGACTACACAACTGTTCTCTGACTTCTTATTGGCTGTAAAATGCGCCCAAAACCTGCCACAAGACCACATTACAACAACAAAAGAGGGACTGTAAGGATTTAAATGTTCTTCTATGTCTCAACTGACACAAATTCTCTGTAATCATTTCTGCAGAGGCAAAGAGCTCTGTCATACATTTTGGTGGATTCAGGTGGAGTTTGCGGCTGTGTTATGTAAAGAGCAGGAGCCAAAAAAAAAAAAAAAAAAAAAAACCT
>OMLF01013657.1:32238-46383 GCA_900302615.1 Holocentrus rufus | reverse complement strand
AAAAAGCCTTGAGTCTGAAGGATGAACAATGTGATACAAATAATTCATAGTGTGTTTTGTCTGGCAATTTGTCTGGCAGAAACAAACAAAATACTGCTAGATAATGTTTTTGCATCTAATAACCAATATGCATTATTGATCATTTTTCATTTGGAATGAAATTTCGTATGCACATTTTTTAATAGAAGTTTTTGTTATTGCCTGTCTGTTTTAGTTGAGAATGAACAGGTTGAGGGCTGGACAGGTAGGACAGCAAGACCCTGGTATTTGCCTGCTGAGCCACAACAACGCCCCTCCTGCATGACTAATGTAATCATAATTGGCTTTGAATGCTCCTCTCCAGCAAGCACACATAAAGCATGCCTATTGATTTCTCTTAAACAGGAAGCTTATCCACATTGTGAATGGGTAATTAAATTGGTGGTAATTATATATTGATCTGGAGCTTAAATGTTGTCAAAGGTTGGGTGTTAAATTGGCAGGGAACGTCAGCCGGTGTGTGTGTGTGTGTGTGTGTGTGTGTGTGTGTGTGAGAGAGAGAAGGAGTGAGAGAGGTTTGTTCCGTCATAGTTGTCATAAGTTGCATTAGTTAGTTTCCATTTTTTGGAAATGCATACACCACTGTTGAAAAAAAAAAAAAAAAAAAAAAAAGCGTTGCATCATCACAGGCTACTGAGATTATTTTTGTACCCTTAAGTGATCTTAGTTCAATGGTTTCTCTTAGTGTTACTGTTGGGTTTCAAGTCATTATTTTTCTGTACACCTCAGTGAAAGTTTTTGCGTACTTACTCGGCTTTGATAGCAGACCTGTCTCTGATCAGTCAACATTTGAACGGGAACAAGCCGGGAACCAAAAGAAGTAAGATTTTATTTTTGATGCCATTATGATGTGAAAGCTGGAGCTGCTCCATAGAAACTCAAAGGCAGACTGGTTTTTGTGAATCCGCGGGACAGGAGTTCTTTGTTTTCTTTGTTTGTTTTTGAAGCTTTATTCTCAAATGAGCTACATTATATGGCCATATTTTAATGTTTTCAGTTCTGAACCAGAAAATCTACCTTTATCCCCAGAAAATCTGCTTGGGTACTTTCCCAGGTACCTTTACAATTTATCCAAAATCATTCTCTATGGTGCAGCTCCAGATTTTATGTCTTAATTACATTTCTGACTTGCTTAGTTCTTTTGTTTGTGGTTTTGAGGATGAGCTCTTCATGCTGACAAATCTGGACTGCCCTAGACCACAGGAATGACTTTGAATAATAATGTGGAATAATAAAGGGGCATGCTCATCAAACAGTTGATGGATATACTGTACAGACACAGATGGAGTATATATATCTTATGGTTAGCTGTCTGTGGATCACAAGACAGACAATAATGACACTCATTTCATTATAGGAGGATCACATATGTGTAAAATGGTCCCCACATGAATTCCTACATCTGCATTTCAATAATGAGGTTTATTTCTCCTCCGCCGCAGTAGTTCATCAGTCCTTACATTTTCTACGGTCCTGAATTATATATTTCGAAGATATACAATATTTGCCACTGACAGTACACACGTTGCACGACGCCCTGTCAGCATGCAGACCTGAGGAGGTAATTGCCAACTGCAAGCAGCAAATGAAATTCATCCAAAAGATGCTGAAAACATTGTATTCTGCTTTCGTACAAATCAGGAGTGCCATTGAAAAGTTGCTTATGTGGACAAATGCCTTGTGATAATCTGGCAGGGGGCTTGAAAAGTAGGATTCATAAAGACAGCATATAAATTGTAGGTGATTATAGAAACTTTGCATTTTAGACTACCGTTTCTCTTCAGTAATCTTTCCCAGCCGGAGCATATGGGCTATACGTCCTACTAACTATACGTCCGCTCTCCTTTCAAACATGATGTATTTTTTTTTCTCCCCATCATCTTCATTTTTTCTCTAGCCAGTTCAGCTAATGTTGCTGAATGGCTAAATACTATATACAGAAATGAGTGCTAAACTAGGAATTACTATGAACAATATAAACATGAAAGGTAGTGGAAGAAGAATTAAGAATTAATTATAACACCGGCAGATATTAGGGTGAAACTGAGGGCAAAAATAAGATTGACAGGTGCTAACTGGACATAAAGAGCCATCTGTCTATCCATCCACCCATCCATCCATCCATCCACATTATGAATCTGTGGTGTTCACTCAGGAGTTAAGTTGTATTGAAGTGTTGTAATTTACTTCTCTGTGGTATTCAGTGGTTGCACTTGAAAACTCAACCTGCCTTGTCGACTTCACTTAGTATTTTCCCACATTTCTCAGAAAAGACCTTTGAAATCTCACACAGGACTTATCTGGACTTGTCGTACCCAGCCATTGGTTTCAGGTGCAGGTGGAGAGAACAATAAGATAGCGATAGCAATAGTGAGAGTGAGAGTTGCAGCAGAAGAAAAAGCCTGTGCCGCTCACTTAAACACCAATGAGCAAAACTATTTCAATCAGGAACCTCTTCAGGTTCTGTAAGTCGATTGTTTTTCTCACTGGTGCACTTTTCAGAGGCAACAATTGATTATCTTGCTCCCTAAATTCAAAGTCTTTAAAATAACATGCAGCTTACCTTGAGAGGCCCCACTGCTGCTACCTGCATTATGTAGGAGGACTGTGCTTATCCCTACTATGTCTATGTATGTTCAGCAGTGAATTATGAAATCAAACACAACATAAAACAGATCTAGTTCGCCAAAGTCAAACTTATTGTCATGGTATATCAATTCATTTCCATTCTTTATAATAATTTTTTTCTATATGCTAGTTGTCCTGACTGAATATAAAACTGCAGTAACAACATTGCACAGCACAAAACCTGCGGCATGGTGATCCATAAAGTTACTGCCACATTAATGTCTGCTGTCCTCTGGTGAAAGCCAATGAAAATCAACATGTAAAGAGCTGCATATTTAACAGCCCCCTGATCACCCAAGCGCATTATGGATCGCAAACTAGATATGTCAGAAAGGCAAAGATAACCAGCACAACTCCATTTATTAAGAGAGGAGGTGGTGTCACACTTGGCCTCCCCAGTGCTTAAACTGTTTGTTAAGAGTCACAGTGAAGGAGATTTCCTTTTATATACCTAAATGGGCCATAAATGCCAATTTTAAATGCAGTGCCAATTGCCAAATGTGTTAACCACTAGCACCTGTTTCCAAGGACCGCACTGAAAGACATTGGCACAACATAGCTTTTAGAGGTATTTTTCTTATTAATGAAGCTTTTGGAGGTAGATAATCACAAGTTGGAATGAAACCAACTTGCCAGAGTAAGCGGTCTTTTTTGTGCAGTGGTGTGCTACTATGAATTGCTTTCAGGACATGCAAATGATCAGAGGCAGACTGTGGTGCCAAAATAGCCGGGTTGGTAAAATTGAATTAGGAAAATGCCTACTGCCACAGTATGACTCACAACCATGTTGTTAACCCTGCTGCTGAGTTTTCTGAAAATGGGCGAACGTGTTTTGTGGCTGCATTGCATTATGGTCTAGCGCTGATAGAAAAATTGTATCTGCCTATTCTACATGGACTTGACCAGTTGAATAAGAAACATGTGAGTAATATACTAACAAACAAAATGGGACCAGGAATACAAGGTACATTGCCAGCAGGTGTTTGTTATAGGGTGGATTTTTCTTCAATGTTGTAGTATCTCTGTTCTACAAAAGTTTGTGGTGTGCACATGGCTGTTAATACATCTGCAGTTTCTATTAGTACTGTCAGAATATTCAAATGCTTGTTCTGGCATATAGTGATTAACCTAAGTGCTAAATGGTCATGGCATTTGTAATAATACTTAAGCTTGCTGGTGTGCACTTCTTTCAGTATGAAACTCAATCTTTGCCTCATTAAGTATTCTTGCTTTATAAAGTAAAACATTTTGTTTCTTACCAGTCACCATGCAGTGGGTCATTACTGAGTTAACAAGTTCAAGTGCATTTTAAACCTTGGTTATTGAAAATATATAAATAATGCGTACTGCCTTAAAACTCTCAGCTTATGTCTTCAGGAACGAAATAAATCATTAGACTTTTGGAAGGCAAAAACTTAGATGACACTACTGTAACAAGCACAGATGTTAAAGCCTGAAAATACTGTTAAGAACTACGGTTCAAAAATAACAGATAAAAGGGTAGACACATTTCCAGTAATGATGGTCATTTCCCTTGACTTTTTCAATGACACTGCATTGACCACTAATAATATCAACCAGAAGAAGATTGGAGGAGGGCTGCTCCAAAAATACAGGACTTATACTTTAGTCTCCAACATTTAGACAAGGGTCAGGACAGAGTTTGAGATCCTGATCTTAAATATCCACAGGGCCTTAGGTTAAAACCTGGTAAAAGAAAGATTTTAAGATCCACGTGGCACTATCACAGTAGGAACTGTATGAAGTCACTAAACCTCGGAGGTATCAAGAAGCAGAAACAAAGGTTCTTCAGCATCACAGGGGAAAAAAAAAACCCTGGAGCAGCCGGAGCTGCCTGCACAATGTTCCTGACAGAGGTGGAGGGGATTCATTGGTCACCTCACTTTGCAAATCAATAGCTGTAAGGCACCCTGGTAAAGATCGGAGGCAGAATTTCACAAAAGCAACAATAATAAGAGAGACTGAGGAGACACATTCAGTGCAAATGCAGTTTTGCCAGGCTCGAGTGAAGAGGCTCTCCCCACCTGCAGCAAGGGACTGCAGCATGCTGTCATCTAACTCACAGACTGTCCTCGCATAAACAAGTCAGCAGTATCGCAGGAGGGTGACCCCAGATAACCTGCCTCAACTTCAGAAGGTTACTGTAGGTCTGCTTTATATTACATATAGGATTTATTCACTGATGTTCAATATAACAGCCAAATCGCTCATGATGGGGTGTTATGATCCTAGCAATTCCTAGCAAAAATTTCTTTCCGCTACACAGGTAAGTCATGTTCTGAAAGAGGTTAATTGCACAGAAAGAAAGAAAAGAAAGAAGGTTCCATTGAGCTGCCATAGCAACAGGAATCGTCATTGCAATTGGACGTCCAGTATTGCCAAGGGTCAAATGACTGTTTAGAACTGTTTGGATGAAAAAGTGGAATTTGCGGATCAGGAGGTAGAGCGGTTCATCCAGCAATGGACGAACCGAAGATTCCTGCTTCGGTCCCTAGCTCCTAATAAGAGCGTGTCGAAGTGTCCTTGAGCAAGGCAGTGAACCCCAATCTGTTTGGTGCCTTGCACGGCAACCTCCACCATGAGTGTGTGAATGGGTGAATGTGAGGCAAACATTGTAGGGCGCTTTGAGTGGTTGGTAGACTATAAAAGCGCTATATCAATTAATCCAGGCAACAATGTGAATTATGTCGACTAAACCATCACATTATGTTGCGATGGCTGTGATGAACTGTTTTTTTTTTTTGTCAGCTAAGTCTAAACAGTCCTCACTTCAATCGACCTTTAGCCATTTGGCATTAGTGCAGGCCTCCAAAGATTTTTAATGCATCCTACATGTCGCATCATTAAGCTGTAGCGAAGATGTCACTGCTCAGTGCTGAGTCTGCATTATTCCGCATTATAACTGCAGATTAAATGAGGGTTTGATTTGATTACGTGTGATCATGCTCGATATGGTTCAACATAGTTAATCCAGTGGAATTACACATGAGCCAAGCAAGAATAACTGAGATCTGGATCGTGCAAAAGGGGCAACATCAGGATGATTTCCCTAAATATTATGTACATTCAGTGTGTTTCACTTTCCACTGTCCCATTCCCATCACACATATTTAATACGATCTACCTCCTACAGGGTTTCAGCATGAACAGTCCCCACTGAGATGTAAGCTCAGGGGGAAAAAACCCCAAAGTACTTAAGAAACATTTACCTTGTCTCCAGACTTTCTCATCTGCATGCTGTACTGGGTCTCTCTCTCGAAAGGAAATAAACACTTTGTCCCCGAGGATCAGGTGGTCAGTGATCGGTAAATAAATCAACTGTCAAGAGAAGACGGATGTCTCTCTTTCTCCCAAGGGTGGCATATTGATTGACTGATTTAGTCACTGACTGTCATCTGGTCGGTTAATTCATCATTTGTGTCAATGGCACTGACTAAAGGTTTCAGTAATTGTCCCAATGGATGATAGAGCATGTATGAAAGATTTATTATAGGCGTGAGATAATAAAAGTGACAAGGTGAGTTCAGTTTTTTAGAGATAAAATTGAATATATAGTGGAAATATCTCAGTGCATGCCTAAGCTATAAAAGGCTGAGACAAAAGAGGTAAAACTCAAAAAGTCATGTAGATGCAGCATTTGCTGTCGCTAATGTGCAGATGCATTATGGGATAGTTCACATTTTAATTTCATATAGCAATTTAGGGACAATACTGAAGGTGATTCCACTATAGATGATTTAAGATGCTCATGTCAGATATTCTGCAAGAAGAAAAACAAACAAATTAACAGTACAAGCTAATAAACATTCTCATTAGAGGCTGTTATCTTTTACAGCAATGCTAAAATCATTACAAATAGATTACAATTAAACCATCTCTTTCATCTTTACATCAATTGGACCCTTGTTATAACTGCAGCAATCAAATCAATTGCTTCAAGCAAATTTTACACTGATCATTAAGGTCATCTGGCGGGTTGTGAGTGTGATAGAATTAGCTATGGGGAGCGTAAAATTATTGTGTCATGCTGTTAACTCGCTCTGTTCTTCTCCTGTTTCTGTCTTGGCCGTGTTGTTAAGGAGATTATCCGGGGTTATACCGTCCCCAGAGAGGCTGGTGTGTCAGGTCACAGACACTGATAGGGCTTGGTCTGAGAGCCAATCAATGTGTAGACATGGGATCAATAGAAACGGAGAGGGAAAAAAACACACTCTATCAACCTCAAGTTTGACGGATTGCACACAGGATAACATATGATCTGGGCTATGTGTCTTCACCATGATGTTGTCACCTCGCCTTAACATCACCAATAACGTGATTGGTGCAACCGAGAAATTTGTCCCCGCTTTCTGCTGAAAAACTCTAGTGATTGTGCAGCGGGATTTATGTAGAATCCAGTCAGATCTGATTGTTAACATGCATGGTATCAAAAGACATCACGACATTATTTCCTTTCTTTTCCCTTAGAGACAACTCCGAGGTTGCAAGTTGGCGGCGTCTCCGGTGACAAGTGTTTTCAATTTTGGTTTCCAGTTTTTATTTCCATTTTACAATTGCCACAAGCACTTTCATTTCATCAGATATGTGTTATCCGCCTGATCTTAGCCTTTGATAGGATTAGAGAGCATCAAGAGGCTGATCTGGAGGTCATGAGATCAGATTGCAAGAAAATATAATAACAATAACAACAACAATAATAGCAAAAATAATAATTTTGAATATAGGTCTTTTCAAAACCATAAAAGTTCACCACTTAATAGAAGATTACATGACATCAATTCTATAGAAGTGAATTTCAAGAAGAGATTTAAAAATGCAGATAGATATGATAATGATTTAGCCAGGAATGCCCTCAAGCAATATATTCAAAAGTCAAGAAGCCCTCATGGCAAAGGTCTGAATGTCTCTTGTTTTCAATTCTACTGGAGGAGAAAATAATCTGCATATCCTCAAGACTCTCAATTACAATTAAAATTTATGCACTCGGCTACTGCTTCCGCAGAGCAACTTCTCCAAAGTGCAACGGGTGGAAAAGGTCAGCGTCTGCGAATCCCCCCTTTAACTGTATGCAACCGAACGAGATGAAGTGCAAGGGAAATCAATACAACATTAAGGACGAGGAAGAAGAAAAAAGAAAAGAAAGGACTTTTGTTAATGTACAGTGAGATACGGCAAAGGCTTAAGATGCCACCGAGGGCAGAGATTTAACTGGCGGAGTGCACGGGAGAAACAAGACAAGGAGAAGCGTTTCATCTTAACCACGGGAAAGAGAGGAACGGGCACAAGTGCAGGTGGTGGAGGAAGTTTCAGAGGGAGGAGGAGGGGGGTGTATGGGGGGGTGGTAGGTGTAGCCTGAAGATGCATTTCAGTGCATGATGAAAGATGAGGAGTGACTGCAGCTCCGACTGAGATGATTTCACTCAAGCGGGAGTGCTGATGTAGTCAACACCCATCGGATTCCCTTGTCGGCTCGCTGTAATGACTCAAAAAGACAACGCTGATTTAAGTTCTTGCACTCCCAGTGTTGTGATTCTTGTTCAATAGTGCCTCAGGTCAGTGTGAACGACCTATTTTTCTATATGCACTGGGAGCATATGAGTGCAACCATCGATAACCTTTTTCCTGCAGAAATCCTTCGTTCTCTTATCATTTGCTCTCATTGGACCTGCAGCCCTCCCCCTGCTATCAGCCTGGTCCAGCCTGCCTCCGTTTATATCCAACTGAACCCGCTCAGAAACCACATAATTGTTGCAGTCTCGCCTTCCCACTTACTGACTCTGCACTTGCCCACGTCATTATCCCGTCTTTAGATTTCACCGCCGTTGCTGCCGGTGCTTTGATCGTGTTTATTGGCGAGTGCGCTGCGTGCAAAGATGTGATTTTGTCTGTCTACTGTCGGGTTTAGCGGCGTCTCGCTTCCGAGTCCCCTTCCATTTTTCTCGACGCCGTATTCGTCTTTGTTTTCATTCAGTGTCTGTCAGCGCAAATTGTATTGTGACAGTTTCGCTGTGAAGTGCACTTTAAATAAATCAGGCTTGCCTTGTCTCCAATTCCATTTACACAGCATGGAGGCAGCGCAGCTTTGTGTAAAACTGAGCTCATGAGCAAATACTTAAAGTGCCTTTACTGTAATTAAACTACAGCTAAAAGCTTTGTTTGGAATCGTTATCATAATGACTTCCATAGCTCAAAGGCTATGCACAAGAGTCACAACACCCATCATTATGTGTCAAAGTGAAATTAGAAACAGACAGTTCTTCAACTTTTTTACCAGCCAATCTATCCATCCTTGCATTTTCCCATACCCACTTATTCCTAATCAGGTTGTAGGGGCTGGGGCCTATCCCAGCATGCATTGGGGGGAGGGCAGAGAAACACCCAGGACAGGTTACCGCCAGAAAATTCAATCTCACAAAATTGTATGAAACAAGCAAGAACTTTGTGAAGAATAATCCACTACAAACTGGATTATGTGAAAATATCACAATTTGGACATCGTACAAGTAAAAGCTTTGATGAAGGTTAAGGTTAAAGTTAGGGTTCCTACAAATTTCATTAAAGTTAGACAACTAAAACAAGTGTGGCTAAGATTAGGAAATGGTGTTGCTTTTAGTTTGATATAGAAAAAATAAAAACAGTAGACATTATATTGGAAAGGGAATCAAACCTTGGAGTTTTGGGTAAACACATACACCCATCCACCATATGTTTGTATTCCTCAGCACTATTTCAATGTCAGACTACTGCTTGTTTTTTAGTCGTGCCTCCTTCATGAAATCCTTTCCCGTGGGTGGAAAAAAAGACTTTACACTCATGTCCCAAAATTTCAGGAGACCAGTCTCTTCCAGAGTGATAAAAATGCCTATTGTATGCCTCCTGATAGTGTCACTTGACGAAAGTGTTAGTATTGTGGTTTGCAGGAATTCACAGTTTACAGTACTTGAAACTGTCATATATCTGCTTCGAATCTGATTATAGGTGTAATATTGAATTTAATTTCCACAGGACCGGAGTTACATTTTGAGTTGTATTTGTATTCCATGAGATAAATCTAAGACTCCCTCTCCTTTGCTGTCTTCCCAATGTTTTGCAGTCATTTTGCATGTTCTATGCAAAGCAGTAGAAACTACAATATTTCCCATTGGGATATTATTTACTACAAGGGAACTTGAGTAGTAATTGAAATAATGACATATTTTACCCCTCTGAATGTTGCTGTAAGTGGATTTGAAAAGGGGATCTAAGCGCAGATCAATAGCACAGTGGGCAAGAGAGGAACAGCAGCCCTGTTTCCTACCATTGGCATCGATAATGAACAGAGGGAACAGGAGGAAAAGGAAGGAGAAAGGGAGGTGAGATCACCTCATGCTGTCTGCCTATAGTGTCCAAACGCTGCATGTCAGCGGCCAAGGTTTCTTTTCTCATACACAACACTAAAAGGGAAAAAAATAACTTCTGGTAAACTGTGGGAGAGTGCTGCCCTGTTCCCTCATTACAAATTTTAAATCAATGCTGATTTTTGATATTTTCCATCTCTTTAATGTCAATTGAGTTTTTACAAGCATGTACCATGATTAAAGCTATCTTAAATCTTTTTTTTGGTCATCCCTCTTGGCCAAATCCATTCCAATTCAATTCCAAGTGGCATAGACAACAACTCTAGACACTTGGTTGGTAAACATACTACATTACTGTCAGTGAGTGGCTGCTAGTGATGTTTTGCAAAGTTGCATCTGAATAACAATATCAATAGCTAACGTTCTCTGTGGTTACATTAAGATTAAGATTCTGTGAATCACAATCCAATGAAACCAAAACAAGACAATCCACAAGTCACAGTCAATCACATGAAATGTAAATGAAAGGTAAGCTTTAATAATTACTGCTTAAATTTACTTTAATATATAAAGTGAGTACCTTTAGAATTTACTTCAAAATATTTACCTCACTTAACATCTAAGATAAGGGGAAAATAGCAAATACCTTATGATGTAATGACGGTAAACAATCTGGAAAACAATATGAGGAAAACCTCAATTTCACTTACTTACTACTCTTTAACTCAGACTTTTTTGGTGAATGGAGTCAAAATCATTAGCATCATATCAGCTATACAATAGACCTCGATTACATGGGGTAACTAAAACAGACTAACATACAAAAAGCCAATATTTGCAGTTTGGTGATTCAAAAGTAAGACTATGCAAAGAAATACACAGTTTTGATTAGGTATGATTTGTTATGCACATAAACTTAGCTATGATAGCTAATGTTTTGGCATCCCAAATTCCTGTTTGCAGTGAGGTTCATTAGCTTCGAGCAGCACCTCCCTAGTGGTGGGCTAGGCTTCAGTTACTTTTTCAAGTTTGGCTTTACAAACTTCAGTATCACAATATGACATATACCAATAGTAATTCAAGCTGTTTCTTTTGTTTGCACCCCATCTTATCATCCGAATGAAGACTCTATTACCTCCAAATTGCCCTGTGTCCTCTCACAAATAACTTAGATAAATGCTAAAGACTACTAAGCTAAAATTGGCTAGAGGGTTCAAAAAATGAACTTTAATTACATCCTCTGAGATAAGCCAACATGACAAAATGCAAGCTTGATATTAACATCTGTGCATTACTTAATGTAACAGCTTGTTTATTGCTTGATCTAAAACGAGTCTGTACTTAGTCAAAAAAAAAAAAAAAAAAAAGACTCTGGGCTATATGAGATCCACGGCATGACGTGTGGAGCTCAGTGGGGATGACAAATGACAGTAAAGATGACCTTCTGTGGGTGGTGCGCTATAGAAGTTTATTCCCTTTAGTTTGACTTCATGACGCTGTACAATGACAACACTAATGTTATTTGATTAGCTTGAGGGAAGTGGTGAGTTTTAATTTCTGAAGGTCAGAGAGGATGCGACTACCAATGTCTGTTTTCCTTTTTTTTTTTTTTTTTTTTTTTTTTAATGAGTGAAGGGGGGCTGGTGATGGAAAACGGCACAAGTAGCGCCACCGATTCACGCTCCCTTCCAGTAACGTAATAGCATTACTTTATAAATGAGTAATGAGTAACGAGTAGGTTATTGTATTCCTTTTTCTTAAGTGACAAGCTCGAGACTGCATCTGTCCACAACCCGATAGGCTACTTTGCTCGCTAAGCACACAGTAATCCGTGGTCGGTCCTTTAATCTGCTACGAACAACAATGTAGACTACTGCCTGCCTTTCCAGCGTGGCTCCAGAGTTTACGCATAACCCGCGACAGCAGGACTGCACGTCTCTCTGCCTAAAAGCACTTCCACTCCCCGACCTGCCTGCCTCTGCCCTCCTGCCTCTTCTCGTCTCATGGGGGACTCTGTGATACTTCATGGGTGTTTGTGCCATCTAGAGCTATCCGCCGCTTCATTGCAGTCTTTCTAGCGCAGAGACTTCGCACCAAGGGTCGCACCTCTCCATCTGTTCCGCCCTGTGCAAAAAAAAACAACAAATAACTCTTGCATTGTTTGAAGAAAAAGAAAAATCTCTGGATGTACTGTTTTCATTTTTTTCATTTTGGATGCGCGTGAGTTTGGAGCGAGGAGCCGCTGCAAGACAGTGGGAAACAATTAAGGACAAGGACACATTTTCCACTGACAAGTAACTACTACACCGCTAGGAGAAAACAGAAAAAGCGCCGTGCCATGTAGCAGCACCCTCAAACCCCGTCTGGAAATACGGAGCTGCTGGAGGAACAGAGCGCACACGGCGAGCGAGGGTATAGTTATTTTTAACACAACTTGAAGGGAAACTACAAATATGCTGTGAGGCTCCTCTGCTGCAGCTCATCGGCTCCCGGCGCAGGTTAGAGCAGTGCTGGGTGAATCTTTGTCAAGGAGAGGTGCAAAAGAAACGATGCGGCTGGGTAGGTAGCCTATACTTGGTTTTGCAGTTCGACTCCTGGAATTAGTAGATGCATGGGAAGGGAGCGGCTGTAGCCCCAAACCAGTGGAAGAGAATATAAGAGCTGGCGGTGGCACACAATGGATTCTGGTTCGTCTCTCAAGGTAAGAAATGACCTTAAAGTGAGCATTAATTAACTCCTAGGCCTAATTCAAGCAGTGCAAGAATTTGCCGTGCACTATCACCACAGATTAAAATTCTCATCTGTCAGCTGATCAGATTGTTTATTCTTTCCTGTGTGCCGGGTTTGTTCAGCGACAGTTCACCTTCAGCTGCAGACTGTCTGCTTGAGGCATCATCGATACCGACTGGTGTTCACTTTGGTCAAATAATGACATTTGCGGCGACCAGCAATTTCTCCCCGGCATTGGATTTGTATTGCCTGGATCTAACGGAAGGCGGTGTGTTGATGGGCAGTTAGAGGGCGGCTCGGCAATTACAGGTATCCTCAGAAAAAGTAAGGTAGGCTGCAAGATGACAGGTGGACACGACGTCCATCCAAGTTTCGCACAGTGTAAGCTCCTGAGCAGATTTATACCTAAATGTGACAGTTTTATGTATTTATTTATTTATTTATTTATTTATTTATTTTCTCGAAAAGGTTGCCGAATGGCACGAAAATCAAGATTGCTCCAGTGGCTGCTGTGCCCGGTGCATATTAATGATGGATGTGTAAATATGTGCGTGCTTTGTGAGTCTACCAGAGTGCCTACGCCTCTGTGTGTGTGTGTGTGTGTGTGTGTGTGTGTGTGTGTGTTTTGGTGAGAGAGAGAGAAAGAGAGAGAGAGAGAGAGAGAGAGAGAGAGAGGTACACTTTGCTAAATGTTCCCTTGTGGTTAAAGTGAGAAATTTATTAAACTTGTAGTCTCTTTAATTTGTGTGAGTGCGTGCAGGCACGCGCGTCGGTGTGAATGGGGGGTCGGGGCGCGGGCGAGATGAAGAAAATTACACTTTTTCAAATGTTCCCTTGTGATTACAGTATGAAATGTATTAAACCAGTGGTCTCTTCAAGTTGCGTGAAAACACTAGGCTTACTGTGCATGCGGGCGTGCGTGTGTTTGTGCGTGCGTGTGTGTTTGTGTGTGTGTGAGTACGTGTGTCACTACCAAACAGAATCCCTTTAATAAGTACCTAATTTGTACCTGAAAACACACCACACCCCTTAATAAGTTCTTAATTTCAATATTGAACCCCTTAATGACTTTAAAAAATTAAAGTGCAATTCAGGGGTATCTCAGTATTTGGTTTAATTAAGGGGTAATTAAGGCTCTCCTGATATCCCTTAATATAGAATTTAAGGGATAATTCAGGAGTAATATTAAAAACGCCTTAATAGTACACTGAACATGTCCCACTTCCATTTAAGGTGCAAATTCAGGTCTGCAGTTTTTAAGTGTCATTTCAGGGATAATTCAGGAGTAACATTAAAAACGCCTTAATAGTGCACTGAACATGTCCCACTTCCATTTAAGGTGCAAATTCAGGTCTGCGGTTTTTAAGTGTCATTTCAGGGATAGTTCAGG
>OMLF01013657.1:0-13176 GCA_900302615.1 Holocentrus rufus | reverse complement strand
AAGTCTTTTAAAAGCTTGCCAGCCCCATCGGTGGGTTGCTTTATTCAAACCCACAGAACCTTATTTTAAATTCTAATGGAGATTTAAAGGTTTCCAAAGATACCAAATATGTGCTGCTGAATTACAGGGAAATGTGTATGAAATGAAGCACAAAACTATAATATATAATATATAATTAATGCTACAGCCATAAAACAATGGCATCTTGGGTGGTAATATTTAATCAGTGTAAGTGTGATGAAGCTTCAACCAGCAGATACAGAATATGGATGTGACATTGTCACACAATTTAAGGGAAATTTAAGGGAAAACCAGAGCTTAAGGATTAAAATGTCCTTTAAAATGTAAGATAGAACTGTTTATTACATATTTAGCCTAGACATCCCAATAGCCAAGAGGAATTCCAACCAAACCCAAGTATTTAAACATCTGAAATTAATATAGAGGCCAGATCTAATAGAGTTTTAAAAGTCATAATTAAAACTCTTGAAATAGTAGACAGAATTCTAATGTGATATGATGACCTGTGTTAATACAGAGAAGGCGACACATAATATAAGCTTGTATTAGCCTCAGATCAGAAGTTATTTTTATGCTGAGAGGATCTTCGCTGTTCATTGTGGGGTGGGAGTGATGTTTGTACATAACAAGAGGGGCAACACCAATCATTTTTGTTTACCAATGTTGAGTTTCAATAGCCATCTGTCAGCTCAAGCCATGGGCAAGGCTATGCCAATTCAATCCCATGTATCACAGTAACAAGACAAGATACATTTCATTGCAGTTGCTGATTATTTTACCATGCATTTACGACTGCTGAATTGGCAGAAGACAGTTTACATAGGTGATAATAAAATGAAAAGGGCTCATTTTAAGATGGGTTGTCAATCCTTTTAGAATAACTTTTTATTCACTGTGATAAGACTTGAATTGGGGAGTTAAAGGGCCAAGAGGCACCAGAATTTATGCCCAAAAGGCCAATAATAAAATGCTCAGCTCTGTCTGAATTTAACACAAGGAAAGTTCAGGACGTCTTGCCCTTTCCATCAGCGAGACAGTCGTGCTAGACGGTCACTGCCACCAGTTTATTTGGATGTTTGCTTTCTGTCACTGCCCGGGACTGGACATCATCGGTCAAATGAATGTTCGGCATGATCAGTCATTTGTGTCGAAGGCTGCGCTCAGGTCAGGCAGCACTAACACAGAGCACTTGTCTGCATTCACCAGCTGATCATTAGCAATGATCAACTGGCAATAACATTCAGCATTAAAATGATGCTGAATAAAAGGCGGAGACTTTTTCAAATTCGATTTTTTTTCTTTCAGTGGTACCACATTCTCCAAATGTTTGAATAAAATAGGTAATAGGCAACAACTTAGAACTATGTTCAACAGCAGATCAACCAAAGACATTTGAAAAGAGATACTCAAGAAAACAATCCGTAAAGAGAGAAGCTCACAAAAAAGAGCCAGCTTGGGCCTATACACCTCATCCTCTTAGAGGATAAAGATCATATTTAGAGGGAATATTACCTAACCTCAGATATACCAGTGCTTCCACTATAAACCTCTTAACTAACTGACAAAGATCTGAAAATTGGTCTTCAATGTAAAAGCAGAGGCAAACTCCATGGAGCACGTGTGCGCAAATTGCCACTTGTTACTTGAGCGGAATATTTAGTCCATTTCAGCCATCTCCCTTTTCAGTTTGAAAGTTTAACATCCAGAGATAATGGCACAAAAGAGCCTAAGACGAAATCCGATCTGGCCACTATGGGCATTTAGCAGGGCGGTTAAGAAGGATGAATAGCAGCTGAGACAAAGGGATTGGATTCTAGGCCAGTAAGAGTCTTAACTACCGCACAACCTCCAGGCTCATGTTTAAACGATTCCAATGCGAAAATAGTTTGGACCTTGGCAAAGTTTGCTTTGGCTATCGCCCGCCCATCTCCTGTGCACAGAGGCAATATGACAGCGGGACCTTAACTCACATTCCCCGCACTCACATGCATAGGTAAGTAGCAGCAATCTCTTCCTGTCAGCACTTTTATGTCTAGACTGTTCTTATGTTGCTTTGATAAGGCTCCATGTAGTCACGGCCTCTGTGGGCAGTTAAGAGCACTGGCACCGTTACAAAACAGCTCTGAGAGGCTTGTTTTTTTTTCTCTGAATACTCCATTGTTCCACGGTGAATGGAAGACCTCAAGGGCAGATACAGTGTGCATTTATTTTAACTATTGCAGACAATCTGGCTCATTTTGACTCGTTTATGTGCTCTCTTATAGTCAGCAGATGTTTAATTGAGGTTAAAGGAATTATGGATGAATAAACTAAGCCTTGAGGGAGAACACACATCGCCGGACTGGGAATTGTCTGGTACAGTAGAACTTGGCTGTTGGAGCTCTGCAAGTCCTCGCTGGTGTATGTTTAATTCAGGAGTGATCTGCGCTTGTGAGGCACAAGTGAAGAAGAAAGGCTTTCGGTTTCACACTGTCTGTTCATTCCGCTGCGGAGGTCAAGTCAAGGTTTCCCACAGCAGACTACTTTCTAGGATTTGAAATCTGTTTGCTTGTGCAACAAAGAATTTGTAATGCTGGCTAAATGTTTGCGAGGGAAAAAAAGTTTGTGAGTGCGTCCATTCATCTCTGATGAATGGTCACATTGAGAGAGTGAGCCGACTGTCCTTCAACCAGCCACTGCAGATTTACTTGTGCCTCCTGAGGCAGACAGCTAATACAAATGCTGTCTACAGAGTTCATTTGTGTTATGGCGAGGCGAGCTAATCTAATCTAATCCAATCCAAACTAAGTTGAAATTGAAAAAAAAAGAGCTGAATTTGAATGAAAAAAAGAAAAAGTTCATTGGAGATAAATTTTCGTTCTTCCCACATGAGCAAGAGAGGTCATTGTTTGTAGGTAAACACACGTCACGTTGTACATGTAGAGTCGAGGCCATTCACCCGGCATCTAGAATCAGAGTCCAATACACTCTCACATTTCAATCAATCAGCTCAGTCACATTTCTGGGAACAGTCAATAAACATTCATTCATCAATCCAAAATCCCATTCTCACAGTATGAGGAGGGCGTTTGCTGCATTTCCTCCCAGGAGATCCACCAACCCTGATGCTGAGAGGGGAATGTAAGGCTTATATGGAGGTATTTAGTTCACCAAGTAATGAGAAGTTCAAACTTGAAGCAGCTGACAGTGGTATTCCTGGTTCCTCGTGGCCTTCTGCAGCCGTCTCCCTGTGTGATTAAAGGTCGCTGTCCAAGGTGCTGAAAACTCCTCTCAGCCCATTTAGAGTGCTCCACAGTGGGTGGGTGTGTGTGTGTGTGCTCGCGTGCACACCGATGTTCACAAATGTGCCTGAATGTTAACAGCAACAGTATAGTACATCATTTTTTTTTTACTAATATCCTCAAGCCCGCATGGGTAATTGCACTTCAAAGCTCCATAGGTAGCAGCTCAGTCTGTTGCCATAGGCTACATGCCACAGCCATTATATGGCATGATTTCTCATGATGCATCTGAAACTTAAGCACATTAGATTTAATACGCTTCAAGATTTATAAGAGCACATAGAGTTAAGGCCAACTTTCCTCAAATTTAATCCCCAGTTCACACAAATGCCAAGGCTACAGCTATCAGCTGGCAGGGCTGGAAAATATCCAGTGGCAGAATGAAAAATATCCCCGCATTTCGAATGCATCTAAGTTTGGATCATAAATTTCTTTGAGACAAATAATAAATATAGGCCAACTGTGATACTGCCTTTTCATCATTCTGCTTGTATGTGTTGGTGCTAAATTTTAGTGCACTTTATCCTGCAGGAGCCAAAGGAGATAAATTTAATCATACTGTACCTTTGTTTTGCTGCTCACTGGTAAAGCAAAGGCCTCTGCCCTCCTCAAATTATACCTCTGGGCAGCCTGATTTTAGAAAAAATAGTAGAATTGAAATGATAATTGTTGTTTAACATCTACAATATGTTTGATTTGTATTCGTCATGCTTACAACATGAGGTCTACAGGGCAAACCAATAAGCCTACCATGCGTGCTCAGCACATTTTATAACAAAAGAATGCAATGTAGCAAAAGAGGAATTTCCAGAATAGGTCAACTTGGCTTTTCTGTTGCTGCAAATGCCAGTTTTAAAGTAGGGCAGACATTATGTGTTAAATGAAGAGTGATTTTTTTTTTACTCACAACACTGTGATTTCTATTCAAAGTAGATCCCGATTAGTATTAGTCAGTCTCATTACATTTGTTGTAGCCTATAAGCACTATTAAATAATCATATTAACCCTCATTTAACCCTGTCTGTCTCACGGGGAATGGCTCTTTTATGCTTGGAATTAGTATTTAGACCTTTAGCCCAAAGACTAAATCAATCATGATTTGGTAAGCTTTTTGCTTTAGGTTAATGGAGGAACAATATAGATTCAAACAGATTAAAATTTCACAGTCTCAGGTGAGGCTAAGCAATTCCTCCCATGTGTTCTTAATGTTTCAGAATTTAATCTTCCAGCTCAGTGAAAGTGAGAGTGAGCAGTGATGGGTAACATCTAAAAGCAGCAGTCAACCCAGAACTTGTTTTTAGATGCATTATAACATGCTTTCTAATTTCATTTCAATCATTCTAAGATTTTTTTTAATAATGTTCACAAATGTCAATTTCGTGACTGGTATAGCAGGGTTTTTGCTTTAAATCTAGCCTCTTGCATATATCGCAGCATTTATTTTCTGTCTAGCTGCTCTTATGATGCAAGTTTGTTTGATGAAATAAAATGTCAAAAATAAACCTTTTAAATATGATAGAAACTTCAGAGGCCCACATGGCAGATGTGGGTCAGTTTCCCAGACTAAAAGGCACTGTGCTGTCTGTCACTCACTTACTTGAGTGGGGTGAACGTCCAGTCTGCCAGCCACATGCATAAGCAACGACCTCTGCACTGACAAAAGGTCAGAAGATACAAGGAATCAGTCTGCAGATATCGGCTGACAGGAAAGGCAGTCAGTGGTGGGTTGAGTTGGCTCTGGCTGCTTTTCAGGAACTGCAGAAATACAGACGGTATAGCTGAAGGCAGAGAGCGACTGGGCTAAAAGGGGTAAAGACACGCTTTTGTACTGAAATTTTCAGATATTCTTTTTGTCATTATCAGGTCAAATTCATACCACAGATTTAGTTGCAGTTATGAAATAATTCATGGCATTAAACAGAAGCAACAAATGTAGCATCAAAACGCGTTTCATCCCTCTTCCACGCCGAGGTCTTGCCTGCTTGTCTTGCTTGCCAGGAGGCAAATGGATGCAATTGATGATGGATATTACCACCATCCATTCATCTATCCAAGCATGTATCCATCCTTTCATAAATGCAGCCAAGCATACCTGCATCTATCCAGCCAAAAAACAAAAAAAAAGCCCCTCCTACAATGCCCTTGTATTTCCCTGAATACTAGTTCACTCTCTGTTGAATGCAGCTGTGCTCGGTGAAACAAGCCCTCCTCTCTGTCATACATCACAGTGAAGCAAACAGTGTGACATCTACCAGCTTGCAGGTCACAAATCAGAGAGCAGGTGAGTGTGTGAGTGAAACTGGCACTGCAGTTGTTAACACGTTGGTCCCTATGACATGACGTGGCAGCCACACCAAAGATGTATAACAAGTCTTGGGTATTGCACTGGATTTAAAGGCCTTGAATGAAACTGACAGCTTACTTTCATTCATAATTCTGGCACTGCTGTGATATATTATATCCCTCAAGTCTAACCTCATCCGGTCCACCGCTCCCATCGGTGGATTCATCACTCCTGAGTGGCTGAGCTTTATTCAAGCTCACAGAACTTCATTTTAAATTCTAGTGGAGATCCCAAAGTTTCCAAAGATCCCAAATATGTTCTGCTGAATTACAGGGAGATGTGTATAATATGATGCACAAGACATGTAGACATTTTCTATTTGATGTAATGCTGCAGCCATAAAAAATGGAATGTGGGATTTACTCAATATACAGTGGAAGCTCTGCAACCAGCAGATACAGAATATGGATGTCATAACATATGATTTTTACTTTATTATTATTTTCTTTTTACTACTTGAGGGGAAATTTAAGGGAAAAGAGATATCAGGGATTTTACTGTATTTCCTTCAACTGAACTAACCTTAGCCACTTTTAGATAAAAATCCAACTGTCCACATCATAAAGTTTTTTTTGCGGTGGAGAAGAGCATCCGGTCTCCTCTAATTGAGACGCTATAGATTTGCCCTGTGTGCTCGGACAAACAGAGGCGTGCTGAGTGCAGTTTACTGATGTCACATTAGAGGATTTCTGCGTATTGAAGTTCAGAGTTTTTTGAAGTTGCCTCTCACTGCCATCTGAAGCGTGCAAAGGTGCCTAGCAAGGCTTTAAATCATGCATAATGGTTTGTCGGGGTAGGAAGTTGTTTCCTGGTCAACAGAGTCTGTAGCAGATCTTTTTCTGTGTTGCTGCATGTACATTTCTTATTATTATTCAGTTCATGCTGGCAGTGTTCCCAAAGAAATATCCTAAATCCCAGCACCTTTATGATCTTATTGTATTTGGTATTTGTGTCAGACCTTTAATGGATATTGTTCTCTCCCTCTCTCCCCCTCTCTCTCTCTCCCCCCCTCCCCTCTCTTTGCATGCATAAGGAGGTTTGTGTGTAAAGAGCACAGAGTAACATCACAGTGAATAGGAAGTTCAGACAAAAGGCTGTGGGTAATGGGATTGCGGCGCAAGCATTAAGTGCCTGCTGTTGTACTTACATTAAATATCATGTGTAAAGTGTCCTCCCAGTGCACTGTAAATCTGTTAGGTCGGTTCCAACTCACTTAGTTACCACCAAGTGTACCAAATGGAATGGAAATCGTTGTTGTGGACATGGCAGACAGCATGTAGAGGGGAAAGAATGAATGGGAAAAAAAGCAGCTTAAATGGATAGCACTTGAGCTGCTTTGTGCGTGTGGCATGTAAGGTGACATGCAAAATGATAGGGAGCTTTCTGATGGGATTCATGCATGTTACCTGTATACCGCGGAGAGTGTAAGTGTCAATGTAAAAAAAAAAATAGTAATAATAATAATAATAATAATAATGATGATAATAATGATTCATTTAAAAAATGGGAACATTCATTACCATTAACTTTTCATGGAAAAAGTATTTTGTCAGTCAAACAACAAAATTTAGGATGCAACACTTAAACCTATTATCCTGTGTGATCATTTTAATACGTTTTAAGTCACAGGATCCTTGCACAGAGCTCACATAGGATTCACATGCATATGGTCTGCAGCAAGCCAAATGCATTGCAGCTTAAATATGATCCAGGAAGAACCATTAAGTACATGCTGTGTGGCTTAGCCCTCCGAGCTACCGGGACGCCTCGGGGCTTGCAGAAGTTTCGTGTCTTTTTAATGAATCTGTAGGAAATACCAACAACTGCCTCAGGACACACCCCAGCTAGCTTGGCAGTACCAGTTGCCATATGCAGCCTTTATAGAGGCTAACAGCTCTGCCTTCGAGGAAGGCCAGGCAGTTGCCGGCCAAATGGCAAAGAACGCAGGGTGCTGCTGGTAACATTCAAGTCTTAACTTTTGCATTTTGCCTTTGAAAAGTAATAAGGTTAGGGGTTAAGTATAGGGTTATGCTTAGCTAATATTCGTTATCATATTAAGAATTAATTGTGTAATTAGTTAATTGCGAGTTATGATTAGAGTTCAGAGAATGAATATACACAGTGGAAGGATCTCACTCTGGATGTTGGACAGATGTGTGAATATGTGAGAACTATTTAGTATATGTGTGTAGATACTAATAAGCTTATTCACATGAAGAGTGAACGTTGCTATAAACAAAAATACTGACGTGTGAATCAACAAAGATAGACACCTTCCTAATTGTCTAGGCACCTGTAAGGAATTACTGTCATGCACAGTATGGTTGCAAACAAAACAGAGGGCGGCGTACAGAGGTGATAAAGGTTCATAAGTACATATAAAGGTCGACCCTTGCAGCCTCGGTTGGTGCGGCTCTGTACCATTCTCCATCCGCGGAAAGAAATATCAGATTGCAATTGAGCGCGTCCTGGCTGCACAAAATCCCGCCGCCGCCGTAAGAGGCTTTACTACAGACTAGAGGCGAGTGAATAGGGATAATTTAATGAAACATTAGAAGAGAGCACTCCACAGTCCTTTAACAAATTGCTTCTACGACTGCCAGGCTTGGCTCAATTTGGGTTGCCCGAAGGTAGGGCTGAATAAAAAAAAAAAATGAGGGAAGACACAGAGAGAGAGAGAGGGAGAGAGAGAGAGAAGGAAGAGCTGTCATTCACCTGCAGCCTTATGAGAAGGTAGAACAGGGAGAAAAAAATAGAAATATGAGGTAGATGAGACTGCCTGTGACAGAGTACGATGACTAAGCCTGCTGGTAGAACATCAACTTGTGGATTTATGAGAGCTTTCCTCAGGCTGGATTAAGTGTGATGGGAGTCTGTTGACCGAAGAGAACAGAGGGCACGCTGCCTTCTCACCGGCAGCCATCTATGGGCATAAACAGGTGGCTGCTGGGTACTCCTGAGCTTGGGCATGCCAAGTCAGAGGATGGTAGCTATATTGAGACGTTGGCAGCACCCAGGGAGGCTTTTTTTTTTTTTTTTTGTGGCATCACAAAGCAGATTCACCCCTCATTACCTTTCTCTGCTACGCACTGCGCTTAAGCTTGGGATTTAAAGCTGGCCACTGAAGAAAGCCTTGAATTAGCTTAATGAGCAGAGCCAGGCACATGACTTCAATCTCACGTGGAGAGAAAGTCACAACAAGCACTCACGGCAAATATGATCATTTTCGTCTGCGTGTGCCGCCATCAAAGCCAAGGAACAAGCGCGTGCTTGTGTTTGCCTGTGTATATTACCATGCATGCAAGATACTTAGAGTGTGTTGTGGGTCTGTTTACATACGTACAAGCCTCTCTATATCAGTATGAGTGTGCTTCTGCATACAGTATGCATATGTGGCTAATTATATGCATCTAATTGGGACTCAGGCATATGGATTCATGGTATTCCAGTGATGTGGGTGGACAAAGGCACGTACAAGAATAAAAATAAAAAATGTATTTCATGTATATACAGACTTCAGCTTTTCACAATTCCAGTAGGAGTAGTATATAAATCTAAGGATTAAGCATTGTTGAAAAGCACAGAAACCAAACAATGCACTGACCTGCAAGCATTTAAAAAAAACCCATCAGAGGCAATGAGACATGTATGAAAGTGAAATAATGAGGTGCTATTTTTTTATGCCTATATCTGCTCAGTAGTGGTGATGGTGTGTTTCTGTGGAGGATAAACAATGATTTATATATGTGCTGGTAACAAAATCATCGGGACAAAGAGAAGGAAGCCGATGCATGTAATACCTGGCCTAGATATGCAGTTCAAAGACTGTCTTTTTCTCTGGCTTATTTTCCCACCCCAACGTCAGCAAAAAATCCACCTATCACTACTCAATCTTTAACCAGCGCCGTCGCCACACAATAAAACCACACCAATGGGGGAGTAAATTGAGACGGCCTGTGTTTTATTATGGCCAACGTGCTTAGCTAAAATGGATCAGCAGATGTGTTGTTAAGATTTGATTTACCTCCTCCTTGGTGTGAGAGACCCAATTTCTTGTGTTGCGTAATTGACTGAGCTTCATATTATACGTGCATTTATTTGCATGCTGTTTACATGGCTAAGAGACCTGCTCCTTGATTGGATTGCATGATGTAGTAAATACTGATTGGATTGACTGAAAATAGTTGATATATATTGCTGAGTGATTTAATAGCTGCTGTTAGAGATGAAAAAAACCCAGCAAAGGGATGAGTAGGCTGTTGTGAGGAATATGCTGCTAATGATGGTTGGTGTGTGTGTGCATGCATTTGTGGGAGTGTGGGAATACTCCTGTTCTACGAGTGAGCCAAAGCCATTTAAATGCATTCTTTGACCTCAGCTCTTGATCGAATCGAAAAAATCTGTTGTTTATCCTTCCTCCCTCCTTATTACTCACCTGCTGTTTCCGACGTTGCATTTTCTCACTGTGCCGTGTTACTCCGGGACAGCCGAGAGGGGTTAGAGGTGCATGCGGCTCGACAGTTCATCGCAGGTTGCGAGCGGCTGCCAGAGCACACACACACACACACACACACACACGCACTGTCATATTTCCTGTCACCCCATGTTATTCATCCCGTCGACAGAAGTGCCATTTCCTAGCATGAGCTGAATGGCGTTGCAGTGTTTTTATTAGACCGTATAAGATTAGAGAAACAAGCAGATTGGACTGTGTCCACACGCGGAAGGAAGGACTTTTATTCCTGTGTTTAAAGACGAAGAGTGGCAGACACATGGGCGCCGGCAAAGCTTTTGGCCGCGATAAGGGGTTGAACTGTGACCCGGAGAGGGCGCGCGAGGCCGCGATGAATGAAACGAGTCTCAAACACCTCTTCAGATCAGCCCTGGCTTTGTACACAACTGGGTTTACAGAGAGCAGAGAGATAAGAAAAGCAAATACGCAGCGTGATATACTGGGTCATGAATCAAAAGCTATAAATCAGTTTTGCCGAAATACTCAGTTGGCCATATTAGTTTTGCACTGATGACCCGCGAAAACCTTTGAGCACTTTTTTGTATTTTGTATTGCAGAAATAAATCCCTCTATTTAAAATCTCTGAAACTTGCTACTGTCTTTTTCACGGTGTGGTGGTGAGTGCCATAACTCAACGCTAAGCCCTTGCTCCTGTGATATGTGATCTGTCTACACACACACACACACACACACACACACAGACTCTTTCTCTCTCTAGTACTTTGGTATGCATGATCAAAATCAGTCCATGGCTTGCTGAAGGGTGAGGCTGACAAGCAGAACGTGGAAATCACATTAAACCCTGTGTGTGTCATAATCGATCTGTGTGAATGGCTGTAGGCGTGAGTAGACATGTATTAAAGCTTTCACAGCAGCAGTCTGGAACTTCAACACCTAACACGTACCTTTGATCCAAAACGGGTCTTAGGAATACCATAAGTCCATAAGCAGGCGTAACCATTTTACCCATAAACCCCTGAGACAGAAGAGGCATGTGTGACACTGGAAAATAGCCTGGACTGAGATATGTTATCCTCTCAGGTAGCCCACACACATGGGCTTAGGACCCATTCTGAATAATCTTAGAAAACAGTAGAAGAGACTTGAGTCTGTGTGAGATTGGTCAACATATCCATTAACTGATGAACTGCAAGATCACCCATGTCTTTAGGTGGTTGTACAGTTTGGTGCTCCATGCTGACACTTGAGTAATAGCCTGATAGGCTATTACTATTAATACTACTATTACTATTATCTCAAAAGTGAGAAACATGACAATTTCAATGACATGTGGTTAGTCTGGCAGTTTTATGTAAATTGGTAAAATTTACATTAAGTATGCTATAAAATAAAATGCTATTTTGAGCTGCTAGGGTCTTAAAACTGTCTCTCTTTGAGCTTCACTCTTTCTTTTGTTTCATTAGGAAGTGATTCAGTCAGCAACAAGAAGCTGTGCAGCTGAAAATCCCCGTGCAGCAAGAGAATATTTGGTTGCTCACCTGAAATCGTTTCAAAAATAAACCTGGCTATGTCTGCTACAGCGATTTAGTGATATTTCAATTTTGCTGGACCCTGCAGGGATGAGTGGATGATATCCTTTACTGACTGACTGACTGAGTCCAAGCTGTTGATAGATTGAACTAATGCACCACTTGTGAGTCTTTGAGCAACTCATGTCCACAGTTCTCAAAGAGGGCCAACATGGTGGTTTGATGTGAGGCTCACTCTCTTTTCCTCTAACCTATCCCACCCCGCATTTATTGTTTGTTAAATCTGATGAGACAAAGTAGTCCAGACAACTGTGATTAATTTTAGATGTGCAATTACTGCTTGAAAGGATTGCTAATGAGACAGCAAATACACTTGGTCTGCTTGCTTGGCTAGCTAGCTAGTGGAGATAAATTAATCTCAACTAGCCTACTTAGCAGAAACATTCTATTTTTTTCATTTAAGTAATAATGAGACTGAAGTAATAATGATTGTGATATTTTTCATTTCATTTTTTATTGTATTTATTTATTTATCTATTTATTTTGGTGAAAGTAGGGATTTATATTAGTTGTGCTGGCCTGGTTTACTACATGAAAGCCAGACTAATCTTTGCTAACGAGCATAGCTTATGTGTAATTATGTGATATTGCTGTTAGCAAATGAGGAACAAAAGCAGAATTGTAGACCACAGCCTACCTTGGTTGACTAGCATTTAATTTTAATTTTGTGTATGTTTAAAAGCAATGTTGAAGACTTAAATGCTAATCCAAAGAACCAAAGAATATCTAAAGAACTGCTCTTTTAAAACACATAAGCCTTTTAAGTTTGTTTACAAAAATGTGTAATATTTGTCAATGTGGGGAACACAAATGAGTGATACAGAACTGTGACAGTAACAACGATGTGCCCAGCAAGGCTTCAACAAGGAAACAGTGACATAAATTTATGACATGTGAATTCAGTCGTTTGCAACACTCCCTCTCAGATGGGCCACACCAATACAAAACCACATTCACAGTTTTAATCTACCAAGAAGAAAACAAAACCATCTATAAGCTATTGTTTACAAATGACATTCCCTATTATTCAAAAATGCTTCAACAAATGACTCAAATTGCCTTAAAATTTCTGAATCTATAGACTATAAATTTAAAACTGCTGTTACTACCTACAGTACTAACCATATTGCTCAACATAGTGTATGCTCAAGTGTTAGCCTAGAGCTCCAGGGTGAATGAAGCACTGGGGAAACATGGACAACTTTGGAATCCGTGAAGCTCCCCCCTCTGTGACAGATGGAGTTCACTCTTGCCTGTCTTTTGCATAGTCTCATTTAAAAAGCAGTCTTTGGACAGTAAGCCCCCACTGTGCTGACACATTCATTTACTCTTCCTTACTGGAGTTTGCTGGCATCTCCCAGGGAGGAGAGAGGAGATATGCTGGACTCGCCTTGGGGGGTGACTGGTGGTAACTCCCTGATAGTTGGTGCATCCATGCAGAATTCCCAGTCATACTTTTTTTTTTCA
>OMLF01013655.1:0-14628 GCA_900302615.1 Holocentrus rufus | reverse complement strand
GTCTTTCTCATTGACACACTTGTTTTCTGCCCTCTTGCCCCTGAACCTCTCGTCAACTTCTTTGGCTGAGATGATGAATTGGTCCAAAACCTTCACCGCTTTGAACCCCACCGCCCCTCCAGACTCCCACATTACTAATGCTCTGCCTCACTATTGTCACCCATTGTCATAGCAACACCGAAAACATCTGAGGTCCAGAAACTAGCTCGGGAACGCTGAGCCAAAAATAGTGTGCGTTTTCTCTTGCTTCCCATTAGACATATTAGATTTGTTATTGCCTGGCTTGACCTTCAGTCACATGGCTGTCCAGGTCATCCTGAAACTGTATCTCTGCCTTAGCTGGAGGCATATCTTATTAATGATTAAAAGTCCAGGCCAAAACATTATGAATTCTCTCACGACTTTAGAGGAGGAAAGCAGGCAACATGCCCCTCTGTTTGGCACCGGGTCAGTCCCAAAGCACTCTTTCTGTCCAGCCAGCCTTTTGTGTTTGTGTGTGTGTGTGAGAGAGAGAAAGAGAGAGTGTTTGTGTGAATGTGTCTTGAGAAGAATCCTAAGTGTAACTGCTTGTTATGTAACCCGTTAACACACTGCCTTATTAATACATAGCTACACACACTCCTTCACGGGGAGCATTTGTGATTTAGACTGGAACTTCAAAAAAAACACACACGGCTATTTATGATCACATGTGCACGAAATGCACCAAATATGGGAAATGTCTCGTCTCTATAAGGCTCGGCTTTGCCTTAATGCACAGAATAAATGTTATTGTGTTGCCTTGTATGTTGTCAAAGCTCCATCTTCACACCAGTTTTTTTGGCTATCACGCAAACAATCGCGCTATCAAACTACACCCAGACCCACACGGCAAACCGCCTGCGTCTGTGAAGCCAGATTCACGTTAATATCAGCATACTTACGACGCCGCGTACGATTCCGCCCGAGTTTGAAGATCTTCTCTCTCTCCGGTTCTCCTCCTCCTCCTCCTTCTTCCCCCCGTACACATACACACACACACAAACACACGCGCACGCACACACGTTTCGACTGGACCCACGTTACCGTTGCTCCTCGGTCAACTCGCTCCCTCTCCTACTCACACTCGGAAACAATCATCGGTGCGCGTGCAGGGGCTGGCGTGCCGTGAGCGCAGGAGGCGGAGGAGAGGAGAGCCCCATCTGTTGTACCGGAGCTCGCAGCGTCGAACCCGGGAGCCAATCAGCGGGCGACCCCGACGCCCCTTTGTTCGCGCTGCCTGGCCGCGTGCTGGAGATGAATGACCGGGGAAACCCGAAAACAATGGGAGCCCCCAACGAGCAGACACAAAACAACAGCGGCCTGTGTTGTTTAGCGGGAAGCGTCAGCTAAGGTGTCGGATAAGAACAGAGAGGCTGCTAAAACATTTTATTTAAATGATTTTTGACTGTCCCAATTAAGCCATCCATTTAATATATAGTTTTTATCATTATTATTAATTTTTCTTACAGTTTAGCAGTTTTATTTGTAGCCTCCTGATATTGTGTTAACACCAACAGAAAGCAATATTATAGGAATAAAAAAAAAAATACAAGAGCCTATGAAATTTATCTAACAATCAAGGTTTCCACCAAACCACAAATTTAAAATAGAATCAAAACGTTTTTATTTAAGACACTAAAGTAAGATCATAAGCTGTTAATATAAGGTAAGACTGATAGCCTAGGCTTACACTCCACGTGGGAAAAATTGCATAACTGCATCAGCAAATAGAAGTGTGATACAGGAGAGAAAATGTAAATATATGCAAATGTTTGGGAATTTACATACACCTGACAGTTTTATCATGTTAAGCAGAATGTGTAAATACAAATTAGGTAATGGAACAAGTGTAGGTCAAGTATGAGGGCACAGTGTGTGCCTGTGGTACTTCATATCCTGTTGAGTTTACAGTGATCTTATCTTTATTTTACCCAAATTGTGATCACATTTTTTTTATATAGAATCACCATACCCTTTCCCCATAAAATCAGTACCTGGAATACTTTTTGGTGGTTACTACCACTTTCAACATTTAAAACGACAGATTTCTTTTTCTTTCCTCCATCAGTGTGTCAGTAATCGGCTCAGTCACATCTGCTCTCCCCGCGGTGACAAGGCTGCACAGCCGCGGTGTCAACTGATGGTGAATGGCAGAGTGTGTTACCAGACACAATATGCCTTAATCTCTTTTCCACGAACAGGCTCAGTGCCAGAGAGGAAGGGGGGAGGACGGAGATGGGAGGTTAAAGGGACAGATAGAGAGAGAAATGTCCACTTGCAACACACTGAAATACTGAAAATCTGTTTGTTTCTGCGTTGGACAATGACCTGAGAAAAGAGACAGCAGTTGAGTTCTACATCCAAAAAAGACAGAAGACTGTATTCGTTCTGTAACATCTTATTAAATAGTTTTAGGAACAAAGAATGTAACATTTTGTTGCTACAATTAGTATACACAATTTCTCTTCCAGAATGTTTAGCACACCGTACTCCATTCAATATACATTTCTTTTATTTATTCTTTTTTTTTCCTTTTTTCTTTTTACATCTACTTAAACTTTATCAGCTCTTTTTTTATTTGTATTGATACCGTGTTAACATGAACAGAAAGCAATGTTAGAATAAAAAAATACAATATGAAAATGTTCTAACAAACAAAAGGATTCCACCAAACCACAAATTTAAAATAGAATCATAACGTATTTACTTTTTAAATAAAAAATACAACAAAATGGTGCGCTTTCCAGCATGATTTAAGATTAAAGTGTATGATTTATTTTCTTACAAATATCTGTTTGTAAAAACATAAAAATGATGTATAAAAAACAAGAAAAAACATTGAAAAAGATAAAACACTTGAGATAGACAAAGTATATTCTTCAGGTAGCACCCCCTTCAAAATAACTGAAAGGGATTGAATTCTTTGTGTCATACACCTTATGGCCACCTTCTTAAGAGCTATTTTTAATAATAACTTCACTGACTGATACGGTGTGGTTCAAGCTCAAGGAAAAAGGTCTGGTTTTGTAAAATCCAAGGCGTTTTTAAGGGGATTCAATTCTGTAACAACCATGTATGAAATCCATACCCATAAACACTGTGCTCAGGAACCTCAAGTGCAACCTGCCTCTCCTGAGACAGAAAGAACCACACACACGGGAGGTTTAAGGTCCAAGTCAAGAGAAACCTGTCTTTAGGCACCGATATGGATCCCCGATGCTCATCTTGACTATTTGGGAGGGGATAAGTGTAACAGACCATGAGGTAAGTTTCTATGAGCAACTTGCAGAAACCAACAGGCTCTTAACAAGGTGGCCAGCGGGTGTCTTCTCCTCCATCCTAAAAACCTCAACAGCAAGATTTCCAGAGGAGAAAAAACAGGTACACTAAACAGGAGAGGACACAGATACACTGATATCATAGCTTCACTGCAGGAGTGGAGGGTAAAGAGAGAGGGTGGAGGGTGGAGAGGAAGGATGTGACGGGACAAGTGACTACTAGTTGCATTAACATGAGATGATGCCACAGAAAACTGGGTCAAAGATTGTGCATGTGATTTTTATGTGTGCATGTACAAAAAAAAAGAAAAAAAAAAAGAATTCAGCACAAGATGTGCCAAAATGGTCAAACCACCCTCCAAAACGTCCCACTTCGAGAGGGAATAAACAGAGGGAGGTGACTGCTCTCTGAACTCAACTGGATCCCCTGGTCCTGGCTGTCCTGGCTCATGGTGACACGGCACAGGCAGCAAAAAGAAAACCCCACAAAGAAACACTCTCACATGAGGTACAGTGTGGAAATAACACTGTCCCGACTGTACCATTTGCTTCGTCACCTCATCAAACTGCCTACACACCGACCCTGCTGCCAACCCTCACATGGAGCTTTCGGGTTTGCGGTTTCAGCACACATTCTCTTGAGTCATCTTCAAGTTTCAGTGGTCACTATCTGTGCCATTAAAGTCTAAGGCCAAATGTATCCAATCACAAAGTGGTTCAACCACTCGTCTTCAGGTCAACCTTTAACTTGGAAAAAAATAGTTTATATTTACTCTAGATCATGATAGTCACTCTAATATGACTACCAAGCCACGACAAATCGCAGCATTTTAAGGTGTCAGGCTGGTTTCATTCACTGACTCCTGATCATCTTGGCACATATTCACCACACGTGCAAACATTACTTTGTAATAAAAAGGCCCTGACTCTTTTAATTTCTCTAAAACTATCTAGTTCAATGTTTAAAAGTGTTCGTTTGTTTTCAAAATAACTTGATAGACATGGAATGACCTATAAGCAGCTTACATCATTAGAAACTATCTTTAGAAAAACGCTGATGTCCCCAGGAGAGTTTCTAAAAGCACTGACTGGAGCCGAGGCTGAGAGCAGGCGTACTGGTCAGTCACTCTATAGCCATGTATCTGTGGCTCTAATGCAATGAAGCATCGCACCACTCTTTACAGGGCATAAACAAGTAGACTCTAATAAATATCCGTTCAACATTGTGCAAGATGCAAAAATCTGCTTCAAATAACTGTGATTAAACATTAACTTTCTTCTTATAAATAAATAAATAGGATTAACAATTAGATATAAGGCAAGTCAATTTGGGATGATATTTAAACACGAATTTTGCAAATTTCTTGACAGTGACATTTGCCAATGCCTGAAAAAATATTTTGGTATAGCATTAACAACAGGAAAAAGAGAAAAATAAAAAGATAATTTAAAGACTTTTAGCATTTTGGTTCTGCAAAAATATCACTTTTACTGGGTATTTTATAATTCTCTTTTAGTTTTTGTTGTTGAGCTAATTTCTTTACTTGCCCAGAGGATTATATTGCAATCCTTTAAATCAGCAGAGGCAACACAGTGTGGACAAACCCAAACCTCACTCTCAGGTCGGGGTCTCAGTAAGGTCATGCCCATGTCAATCAGGTACAGGCTCCTGATGCTTTGAAACCTTCCATTACACAGCTCAGTCCGTCAGCAGTGTCTGAGGGGTTGCTCACATGCCACATGTGCAGTCACAGACTATTACAATAGGCATGATCAGTAACAATATATTAACAGTAAACTACTAACAGTTAACTTTCAGATTTGAAGGGTAGAGGTCCAAGATGAGGAGTGGGATGGGTGACTGAGGACGGGAGGAGGAATGAAAGGGAACATCAACACCATTGAACAAGTGAATAGTGTCAACAGGAGCAGTGACAACAGCAACAACCATCATCATAATAATCCACAGAGTGATGATCAGGAGGGCGAGACAAAATGTTGTACAATCTGTGAGCCATCGAGAGAACAAAAAATGAAGTTCCAACTCTCTCATCTCTCTCCTCACCTTTACATAACACCTACATACCCAAACCAACCCGGCGTCTCTGCAAGATTAGCACTGCATCCCAGTAACCACTTTCGCTAGCAGTGTGCAAAGCTGACAGAGCGCGCTTTTGGAAACAGTGTGTAGGTTTGGATATTGACAGGGAGTTACAGTTTACAGTGCGGTGTCTGTAAATTCTGCATCTTCACTTACTGCTGAGAAACAGCAAAGGTGACCCCTTAATAAGTGCTAAAGCCGAACAACACAGAGGATCAAAGAGGATCTGTGACCATCACAGGATCAACAATGTAAAATTTTCCTCTTACTGGAATTAATCGACGTTCAGTTTAACATTTGGGTGTAAAAAGTTCCAAAATCTGCCTTGTGGGGTCACTTGCATGTGGACTGTGTACCATCTCCTTTTGAATCCATACACTTGTCTTCATGACAGTACAAGTCAGGCATAATTTAAAGCCATTATCATTACGCATGTGCCTACATATATTAGAAAATACCCAAGCCTGCACAAATTAACATAGAAACATAAGAAAATTAAGGTTATTAGTGAAATAGAAAAGATATCTTAACTATACAAAATCTTGCAGTGATTGCACATTTATGGTTGCCAACTAAGTGCATTTTCCTCCATGATGAAGCAAAATAGATTTTAATTCTCATTTAACAGCCAGATGAGGTGGTGGGTGTCTGGGAAGATTACGGTGTTGGTGGTGTTAGTAATGATGCATAAGATAATACTGACTCATTAAGGTAGTATGTAAGCTGGTATGTTAGTGAATGTATACCCATGTACTCCCATGGGTTATCTTAGTTATCAATGTTAGCACCCTTCTATATAAGTAAGATTGGGGATTGGGGGATGTGAGTAAGTAGCTTTTGGATTAGGCCCATTCCTGTCTACTTATTTTCTCTCACGTGGAGATGAGCTGATCTGACATGCTGCATTTTAACCAGTGTTGGAGGATTTTCCCAAAGAAATGGAAGAGCGAGCTGTGGAGAGACATTCTCTGCTTGAACTCAGGCAGCAGATAATGCAAAACAAACTTCACAATCACTGTGCATGGCTAAGGACAGCTAACAAGCCACTTGCATCTATCTGCATGACCCTGACAGTTTACGTGCATTGTAACGCTTGAGCTAGTTTTGGTGAGGGTGTTGGTGTGTGTGCATGTGTGCTTGCACACCAGTAGTTGCATATCAAGTCAACAGACAAATCATACATACAGTGCCATTTTGCATAAACGTCAGTCAAATCTACTTTTAAAAGAATATTGTGCTTTACAAAATTCCTTGAATAGTGCACATTTGCAAAGAAGAAAAAAATGGGTGATGGGCTTGCTAATTGGAAAAGTTCAATTAGAAATGGGTCTATAAAGAAGCAAACATTTTGCTTTGAAGCTGTCTTAGTGAGATGTTAAGCATCCATCTGTCTCTGTTTGTCTGTATTCAGGTAGGGAAAGTGCAAGTAAACTAGACATGTCGCGTTGGTGACGACAGCTCGGTATATCCCCGAAATGACATGAGCCCTCAATGACAGCATGTGACTCTGTCCTTACACAGCAAATTTTAGGAGATTTAAATATAAAGAACTGGAGTTATGATGTTCACAAACTGAAGGTTTGGCTGGATGGTGGCTCTAGAGGGAAGGTTATGGGATCACCAAAATCAAAATCTGGCTCTGCACAGCAAATTTGAAAAGATTCAAATAAAAGGTGTTCAAGTTACGGTGGTCACAGCCAGCACCTGTGGTGGGTGGATGCGACAGTGGTTGGGATGAATCCATAACATCCCTGACCTGTCATTTTGGGGATATAACTAATGCACAAACCCATTATCAAGTGCTGCATGCACACATGCATACACACCATCTGACCTGTCTGTTAATGATGACATCTTTCATAGCATGCTGTGACTTGCTCTATCATGCAAATAGCATGAATAGCCTTGGGAAAAGACAGAGGCAGGCTGAAGGAAACTAATCCTGACAAGCACATGACAGGGGCTGGAGCATCACTTTGCTTCCAAACAATCCCAAACCCTGCACTCTTTCTCCTCCTCCACTCTCCCATAATTTGTGTATTGTGTACCTTCCCTCACTCCCCAAACTCAGCCTGTCTGCTATACCCCACTCTCCCCTGGTCCTGTGGCTCCATCCCCTCCCATTCCTCCTCTGCCTGTCTCTGCGTGTCCCATCCTGCTCCTGCAGGCTCCACGTAGCATCCCCCACTGATAGCCTGTAAAGGTGGGGCTGATGGGGATGTACTTGAAGATGGGGTGTCTGCGGATGAAGTCCATTCCAAATGGCAGGTCATAAGATCTCATTCCTTCTAGCTCCGCTGCACTGGGTCCAGAGCCTCGCTTCAGCTTCCTGATGCCTCGTTCTTCTGGGGAACCTGAAGAGGCAGGGAGGGGGAGGAGACAGCTATTATTGTGAGCACGCTTAAATAGACTAGCCACAATTTTAATTTCCAAAGGCACAAACAGGAACATTCAAACCAAGCCTGTTTCCTGGGAGATATAATATTATGTCTTTGTGGCATGTGCAGCTCCTTGCGTAACGTCCCAGTTGGATGTTATGCCAAAATCTACAAACCAGCTTCCGTAGATGTCAGAAGGATGGGCACACCCATGTTGTTCATCTAATTTTTAGAAGTCATAACAGTGAGACTTACCAGGAATAGTGTTATCCAGTATGAAAGCGACAGAGCCACCAACAAACATGGCGGTGGTCAGGAGCACGTTCAGCACCTGGTCTATCTCAACGATGCCTGACAGAGATTGAAATGAAAGAGGTTAGCAGTGGGCTGAAATCATGTCTTACTTTTTAGTTTGTACACATCAGTGCATCTCTCTTCTCCACTCACCGGTGACCAGCGGGTTCTGTTTGAGGTAGCTTGGCAGCACCAGGCCAAAGAAAATGGAGAACCCCAGAACAAAGAGGTTCCTGGAAGAGTTGAGGTCCACAAACTGCAGGTTGGACAGTCCCACCGCTGTGATCATACCGAACAACGTACAGAACAGAGCTCCCAGGACAGGGTCAGGCAGAGAGGCGAACAGCGCACTGAATTTACCCACAAGGCCCAGGAGCAGCATCATAGCTGCACCATACTGGATCACCCGTCGGCTGCCCACCTGGAGAATCGATCAGACCGGTTAGGAAACTTGTTGGTGTATCAGGATATGAGACAGAATGAGAGCTGCAAGCTAGACTGGATTAACTTTATCTGCAACTGTGCGTTACCTTCGTGATTCCCAGTACGCCTATATTGGGACTGGAGGAGGTGGAGCCATTCCCTGTCCCAAAAAGACCATCCAGCACACAGGACATGCCCTCAACAAATATACCCCTATAGAAGAGGAGGAGAAAGGGCAGGGGGAGGTGGGAATAATCTAATTATGTTCAAGCCAACAAAATATATTCTATAATTTTAAATGAAAAAAAAAAAAACTTACTGGCGTGCATAGAGAATATGGAAGATGATCTGTACAATTACCTATTGATTGCATGGATGGGAGGTGGTGGGGCACAAGAAAGGCGGGCACAAGCATAGTAATCGCCAATAGACTCAATGATGCTGGCCACCACTGCACTCATCATGCCTATCACCCCCGCAGCTGTAACTGTAGGAACGCCCCACTGAACTGCATGATGGGAAGAGAAAAAACAACGTAATGCTGGTCATTATTGAGAAACAGAAGCATATGAACACAAAACATCTTAAGTATTTTGCCTCGTCTCCACTGTCCTTAGCTGTGTTTTGTCAAAGCCAGGATCTCACCTGACTTTAGTGGCGGACATAACCTGCAAGGATCCTACACTCTTTTAAAATTCCACACTTTTTCTAGACTTAAATGCATTGTATGTGCCATTTTGTTTCGCTGTTCTCTACCTGTGAAGATTAAACTAAATGCTAATTTGCAGGGTGGGAGAAAGCATTTGTCATTTTCAAATCCTGACAGAGCCAACGGAGACAAAACGTAACACACGTCCTCGTCTTTGACACCCACTCCCGCCTGTAAATAGAGAGCTTACAGGGGTAAGGGATCTTGAACCACGGTGCAGCTGCTAGGATCCCTTGGCGTGCGTCCGTGCGGGCGTAAAAACCGTATTTGTCCTTCTCTGGCGGAAATACATCAGTCATGGTGAAAATGAAACACAGAAGCCATGACACCAGGATGGCCATGATGATCTGTGCGCAAGAAAAAAACAACACTTGGTTACGTACACTCACTGACAATCCCCCCACCACATTACACCTTTAATACATCTTAACACACACCATGAGAGAAAACAAGAGAAGATGAAGGCGTGTTTTAAAGTGTCTTGTGTGCTGACACCAGTTTCTATGGCTACGGCATGCTGACTGCTACCAACTGGGGTTCACTCTAGTGGTTTTACACTAAAAAGTGACCCCACAAATAACAAATCATGAATGGGGTGTCCTTTGAGAAGACAGGCAAGTATCAGGCTGATTGGTACCTTTAATAAAAGTGCATTAAGGTGTCATAGCCTTTTTTCACTTTCTGTGTCTGTTGTTTAATATATCACCAGCAGGGGGCAGGAAAAGACTGATTTATATAGTGCAAAGTAGCATGCAAAGGGAAAAGCTCCTAACCTCCCAGGGAGAATGAGATCAAATGGCTTGAATTATGTGTCTTAGATGGGAGCCCAATTGGTGGTGGGGTCTTGATAAAAAAATGGGACATCAGGATTTCATCAAGGGAGAGACAGGAATATTCTCTGGGAAAAGGGAAGAGATCAGTGGAGCTCAGCTATTTTGTGACAAAATATGTGCCTGTGTGTGTGTGTGTGTGTGTGCAGGGGAAAAGATTGATCACTTTCATTAGGGTGTGTGCTTACTGGAAACATTTTGAAGAGTTGTAGCCTATAAGAGGTCCATCCTTTCTTGGCCTTGTAAATGGGCAGAGGGAGCTGGACGTTTCTGGCGTACTGGGAGAAGAGCAGCACCAAAAAGATGGTCCTGTGGAGAGAAAGACCCCTGCTCAGTTCGGTGCATGAAAACAGTCGCTATCATGCCTCTGGAAGCTATGGGGGACTTTGTTGGATAATTTTGTTGGATAAGTATGAACATCTTTGTCTATTTATAGCTCTGCCCTAATTTCCCTACATTACCGTGGGATTTCCTTTTCCTCACCTATAGCTCTGGCTCAGACCCCAGAGGCATCTAAGCCAATCAATTAGCTTAACTGCCATGGTAAATCAGCAAATCAGAGGCAATTATCAGCAGATATCCCCAGGTCCTGTGGAGTGCGGGGAGAAGACAGCCCCTCTGGCTGAAGTGCAAAACAGCCATGACACAGCATGATGCGGTGTCACACCACCTGAATATCAGAGCTTATCAGAGCAGATAGGAGGGCTACCTTTGTAAACAAGTTTGAGAAGTGCTCTGGATTATGTGACGTGTTTTTGTGAATCACAGTTTCAAAAATCTTTATTCTCTACTTATGTCAATATGTGCCTGTCTACAGTAAAAAATAAGCCCTCTTTCTTTCTGTCCTTAGCTTGCTTCTCCTCCTTACTCATTATTGGATCACTGGAACATTTTGTAAAATCAACAGTTAGGATACTCTTGACACTTTACTATTTATTTCTTGTAAAGGTGATAGTCTAAGAATTCAAGCTAATTCTGCCTGCATTCACTCTAAGTTTCTTGGGATAAGAGCAGTAGCTACAAGCGAAAATGTAAATTCTCAGCTTTATAGAACAAGTTCGGGCTGTTTTTGTCTTCGCCTGCAGGTGTGTTGCTTTGCACGTGAGTCTGTGCTTACAGCATAGCGATGCCCCAGTGTTTCCCAGCCCTTTCCCCTGCAGCCTGGAAGCCAGACAGGCCGATGAGGGCCACCGTGGGGGTGATGGTCAAAGGTCCGATGTACTTCAGCAGGACCCCCGGCAGGCCCAGCGCTCCGATACACACCTCGATCAGAGACGACACAATGATAGCCCCTTGGATCTGAGGACAGAAAAGAGCAACAGAAGAGTCAGAGAGGCTGTTACATGAGCAGAGCAAGAATCAAACAATCAAACACAGAAACTTTCACCATGAAACACTTCTACAGTTCAAAATCAGGTGTACTGCCAACGTGTACATAACTCTCACCCTAACAGGCCAAATATACAAACCAAGCACATCAAGTACAAGGACTTAAAGATGAAAATCTGTGTTGCCTAAAGCAATTTAGGGGTTATATTTAGACAACCACTGACAACCACTGAGTCTGGTGACACTTAGTCACCAGTGAGTCAGCAGGGCCAGTTTATTTTTTTACTATTTATTTACGGAGATTATGCTAAATTTGATTTTGTTTAAGTGGTTAAATTTAGAGTTACTGCATTAAAAATGTTTCAAACACGTCATTTTTACCCAGTTAACACATTTTAATTAAACTACTTATAACAAAAACTATTATGGGACCTTTTTCTAATGATAGTCATAGATGGAAGCTTAGAGAGTTATTAGTGTTAACTTCTCATGCCATATGTCTGTCTGCATCTGGTTCCTCTTCAGTGGTTTCTGTGTTTTCTCCTCTCTGTCACATTTTATGACCACAACCTTCCTGCTGCCCTTGGCTTATTGATGTCCTATTCAGCAATTCAATTCAGTCTGATTGAGTTACGCTTGTGCTAGCGTCAAAAAAAAAAACAGTTACTCAACTGGCTTACATAAGCTTCAGAAAAGGTTAATGTGAATTAACAGCTCCGGTCACACTTCGCACACAAACACAAACCCTGCAGGCATATACAACATCGGTCACATGTTCACTGCAAACACTGAATGACAGCTGCTCATTAAGATCACTTTCACGTCCAATTCAGTTTCTTTCATTGCTTGATGTTAACGTTCCCCCTCTCTAAAAGCAGATCGATCCCTGTTATTACACGCCATAAACAGCTTTTAGCCACACGACTTTTCAACCCAGTAACTTCTCTGTTCAGTTTTCACTTTATCTTATGTTTTGTTCCTCTTTTTTTCTTAACCTCTTCACCTCAACTCTCCCCACTTCCCAGTCAACCTTTCAATGCATGTGTGACTCTTTCCTTTGCCTGTCTGTGCCTCACCTCTCGTATCCTCGGGTGCCAGATGTGCTCTGTGTGGAGGAGCTCTGTGCCATTCATCACAGGAGCCACTGGTCATGGAAAAAGACAGAATAGTGAGAGACCAGAGATCAGAAGAAAACAGGGAAGGTGATGAGCATGAATCTCGACTCCATTTAGCTGATAATTACGTTTGGAGCAAACAGAGATAAATCAGCAAATCCCAGCTGAGGCCACTTAATTCTGCACTATCTTCACCGGCTTTGATACTGACACTATTTGGGATTGGGAAGTGATACTAAGCAATAATAAACTACATTTGTATAGAACATTGAACAAACAGAACAGAACAGAAATGTTTAACATAAATATGGCAATTGAGAGAAACCATTAAAATACAGTAGTAAAAAAATGCATATTATATACATTTTATTTTTGTGATATATAACCAAGATAAAAAAGTTCAACAGCTTAAAATTATCTTGCAGACTGTTCCAGGGGTGTGGACTAGGTTACAGTGCCCCACATTTTTAGCACAGTTACATCAGATAAGAGTGTGTGTGTGTTACTGATGTGAACAAGTGTGAGAGACAGTGAGCGAGCGTTTACCAGTGTCATTACACTTCCATTTGTCCAGCGACAGAATGGCTCTGGCAGGGGCGAGGAAGGCGAACGCGCTGGCCTGGAACAAAGGCAACCTGGACACACGCAAACAATCACCATGAGAAATTACATTACCAACCCGAATAATCACACAAACGCACACCAACTGGCCTGTAAAAGTTAATCTTAGCAGCAAAGATTGTGTGATGTTCCCTCTGAAACCACTAGGTGCCAGCACTGCAATGAAAGAGGCATTAAAGCACTATGCAGCAGGCTCCAAAGAGCATTATTCTCAGTTTTATCATTTGGATGCACTGATATCAATCATTGTATGAGACTGAGAGTCCCCTTGGCAGGTCTTTGCAACACTAAAGTCTCTTAAAAACAAGATTCAGCCTCAGATTTAGAAAACTTTATTTATCCTGGAGGGGCAGCCTAAAACACACATTAAAACAGCCACAACAACAAGCCACAGCACACACATCTGTACAAAGGAGCAAATTGCTAAAGTGCCAGACTGATTAATAATAAATAGACAAATATGTATGCATAATAAATAATAATGGAGGTAGTAGAACCAGTTACTGCAAGCAAACAGAGTTTTTCTCTCTTGTTGTCTGTCTCTCTCAGGCATCCAACAGCCTTCACACACACTGACATACTGATGCACACATCCCGTCTTTTGTATGGAAAATGTTTGATTGATCTAACAGTCATAACAAGAGTAGGCACATCACAAGACCTAATAGGATCCGGGGGAGTGACTCAAAAGCGATGACTTGAATCAGTGGAAATCCTAAGGACATCTGACAAGGGATTCGTGAGCACTGAAAAGGGGAAGAGGGAAACTAGTTCTTTTAAGAAATGGGAAGTGAAAATCATAAAAATATTCCCCAAAACACCTGTATGGTTCCAATGCGTGTAAAAACCAACTGTTCTCTGAGATTCACAGAGGACTCAAATATGCTGGCACAGATGGTGTGGGAAAGATTAGTGACCCACATTAACAGGAAAATTTTTTTTTAAAAAACACAACGTGCAATGGTGTTGCAGAGGTAAAAGAAAAGGGCTTATGACTACGAGACTGTGACATGATTTGTGGTCAGGTTATCAACACTTTAAACTATGTCTATCATGCGGCTCGACTGGCTGACTACAGCATGAGGTGTCATCTATCACTTTTCTCATCCTGATGAAGATCCAAACTCTGATCTTTAAGAGTTCAACTCTTTTGAGAGCATTTTTGACAGTGTGGATTCTTCCTTTCCTTCTTGACTTTTTGTCTGTCCTGCACCAGTTGGTCAAATTGGATGTGCACACACTCTTATCTGTGAAATTGATTCCCTGTACTGTCTGAGAAAACATGGGCAGGGAAAAGGAACCAGAAGCACCTCCATCCTCTAAAAAAAATACTGTTGAAATGCACTGAATGAAGTGTTTCACCCCCAACTGCTCCACCACTAGAAGACTGTGGCTGCACAGGCCCGGTCCCAGATGTGAGAGCATTACTGGAAAAGATAAAGGTTTATTGAACTTTGCTTGTATAAATAAAAAGCCAAACAGAAGATTAGGAGAAAGAAAACGTGGTGAAGAGCATGGAGACAACAACA
>OMLF01013653.1:0-10738 GCA_900302615.1 Holocentrus rufus | reverse complement strand
AGGACCAGGGACTCCATGACCCCAGGCATGCAGAGACAGGGCCCCTCATGGCAGGAACCAGACACCTCCGGCAGACAGGAACCCTGAACTTCAGGTTTGATGGGACGGAAGCACTCAGAGACACAGGAGCTGGAACCTTCTGGATAGGGACCATGAATTTCAGGTTCTGATTCAGGTCCTGGTGCTAGCTCAGGCACTACGATAGACTCTGGTGACCAGGTCAGCTGCTTGGGCAATGAGAACACTTGGGTGCAGGGAAAGGAGACCAGGAGAGGAGACTGATATGGAGACTGAGGAGACTTGTTCCAGTGCAGACATCAGAAAGGAAACAAGGCACAAGGACTACAGGCAAGCAGAACTGAGCAAATAATCCGACAAAGACTGAACTACACAACAGGACTTAAATACAACATGGACTAACAAGGGAATAGGGAACAGGTGACGAGGCCGGAGAGCAGGCAAGAGGCTGATTGGCTGGGGAGAACAATGGGAACTGGGCAGTGCTGACAAGACTGATGCAGGGCAGGTGAGGAGGAAAGAGCAGGCAGGGCAGAGCTGCAGGAAAACAGGGGCACACAGAGCAGGAAAGCAACCAAAATACAAACGATACGATAAAAACACAAAATAAGATCATGACAATTGTTGTAATTGCTGTTATAATGCTAAACTTGAATTGTTAAAGCATGGTTTTGAACATCCTGTGCTTTATATGACAATTACATCAGAGTGAGGGGTCCAGTTTTAACATTTTTTTCTATAAATATTAAGCTAGCACAATATGAGTTTTTATACAGTATCTACTCAGGACTACATTGTGAAATCCAGTATGTCACTTCGATGCACCCAGACCCATTGGCTGTCTGGTTTTGATGGAGGATAGATCCCGTTACAGGTGAGATAGGAGCACTGGAATAAGGCAGTTTCATTTAATTTAGGACCCTGTCTTAATCTGGAAAGCGAAAATAAGATAAACCAGATGATTGTGTAATCAAGGTAGCTCAAATTTGTTGAACTTTGACCCTGTAGTGCACTGACCTTTGAGGGCACAGCCAATGACAGAATGGTAAGCCTTAACATGACAGCTGCCGGTCCAGATAAATCTCAGCTGGCAGATGAATTCACCAGCTTTGTTACAAAGACGTGATTTTACTGGCATGTGTAGACCGTTAGCTGCTGACTTTTAGCTTGTTTATAGCAATTTAGCTAATATCAGTTAGTCACCACGGTTACACATCGCACAAAAGCGATGTACAAAGCTTTGTGCATAGTGAATCTACTGTGGTTTTCCACAGTTATATGAACGCCCCGTAAGTCATGTTACATTATTATACTTAGATCAGTGCATTAAAGATCATTACTTTTCCACAATATACTGATCTCTTAATTCGACAAATGAGACTTCTAATACACAACAGGCTGAGTCTACATGACTCATTCACACGCACACAATGAAACAAAACACAAAGCACATTTTCAAATGTCTCCAGCCCAAATGTTTAGTAAACCTCTGCAGCCTGATGATCAGGCTGAATTATTGCTAAAATGACGTTGTCATTTTAAATCAAACAATTTGTCAAATGCCACACTTACATAATTCCCAATTAGCTCACTTGAGCTGCTATTGGCAGCTTGTCAGCTCTGTTTAACATACAGCTGAGAGGCATCAACATCAACCACAAATCATTCATTATTTATTCAGTAAACCTTATTTATATGGTTGGTCCAATGAGATTCAGCAACTCGCTTTTAGATGAGTGCCCTGAGGGCAGAGCACAACAAAAGCAGACATAATGCATATTAAACAAATAAAAATAAGACAGTAGGGATGGAATAAAATTAATTGGGTAAAAGAGAGAGAGGGGGGTGGGTTCATATTTGCAGTGTGATACTAGCTGTACCAGCACAGATGATCAGCTACAATCACACTCTGAAAAGAAAACACCACTAATGGTCACAGTCATTTCAGGACAGAGAGACAGTGCTGTCTTCGTCACTGTCATTTAACAGATACACCCTGTAATTGGCAATGCATGTGCAGCCTGTCAATCGCTGCATAGATGTCCTGTCAGTCACTAGATAAACTACTCACTAGATAACTACTGAGATCATAATGTCTTGTAGATTACAAAAAAAACAGTTGAGTTTTCTGCCTGACCATATGAGTCAAACAGTTTCTGTTTCTGCAGAGGAAGTCTACTGTTTGTTTAAATTTCAGTGAGTCCTTAACATGCATTCTAACATCCATCCAAAGGCCAAGACCAACACCTGTTTAGTTTGCAAGCCATTGATTGACAGCGATTTACTCCTTGTGAAAAGCATGGATTTGATCTTTTCTGCACTTAGTGTGAATTTGGCGTGAAAGAAAACAAGGCCTTAAAATCTGATTGGAAATTATTGCTAAAGACTGAGAAGAAGCTGTGAAATACAGGATTTTGTCATCTGCATAAAGATTATTTATTTTATTTTTTTAATTTCACAGGAACAGTGCATATTAATCAACTTTTATGTAAATGCACCAGTTTTAGCCAAAAGGCTAATTTCCATCTGTAATCCCCGGGCGAGTCGTTCAACACCTTTTAAATTTGTTTTTATTCAGTTGATATTATTAAATATAAACAGTAATCAGAAGTGGTCATAAAACAGACCTTTTGAGGAAAATCTTTATGAATCCTACGGAAACTAAAATTCATACCAGCAGTTTGAAATTTCTCCACGTGTTAGCTACTGATCAAAGACACATCAAAGTCTAATTGAACCCGATGTTTGATGAAGGGCACATGATCCACACCACATCAAATGCTTAAGTCAACAGTGAGAGGGGATGTGCTACGGTCACAGCCCCTGATAGCGATCTGTTTGTATGGCAGCTTATTCCACGCCCTGCCTACCCGTGAAAGCGTTCATGGTTCGTTTATCAGCTGCAGTAGCGCCGTGCCACTGTAATTGTATTCACGGAGGCTTCTTAGGACGAGATGGATGTGGTGACTAGACCATGCATGCAGGGCAAAGGGGATGAATGGCTGTTGGTTGACCTTGTTTGGCAGTTTATTTTCCACTAGCGCTGGTAGCTCTATAGCATGCGGGGGGATGGTGAGACGTTAGAACAGTAAAAAAAAAGAAAAAGGTGGGAAAGAAAATAACTGCATGTGAAAGATTATGAGGCGAGGCTGAGCTTTTCCATTAAATGAGGCGCTCTTGTATGGCAGGAAGAATATATTTATAGTTAATTCAAAATAGCCACCTCTGCAATACGGTCATCTAGGCCTTCATTATGTCCTGACAAGAGCCCTGTTTGGCTTTGGCACAGTGTGGAGAGGAAATTGAAGTGATTCCACCGATTATGTGTGTATGTGTGTGTGTATATGTGTGTGTGTGTATGTGTGTGCGTGCACGTACATAGGTGGGTGTATGACGAGTGAGGACAAAACATGAAAAAGCAGTAATGACAGTAATTTAATAATAATTTGAAGTCATGTCCAACTCTAACCATGGTGCCAATTTATGTTAATACCTATCCCTATAATAATCATTTTCAATAACTGACAAATTATGTATTCATGATCTGTTTTCTGGTTGTCACACTGTATTTTGAGAGCTTTAACCTTCCTTGGTTACCTCCGGTTAATCCTGACAAGTACACACACACACAAACACACACACACACACACACACACACACTTTCTCACTTCCTGCCCACCGATTGCACACAATCCATCATCCGCCCATGAAAACCTCTCCTCCTCCACCAGCACACTTCATTTCTGTCCTTCCCTTTCTGTCACTTTACTGCTGCTATCCATCTCCTCTCGCCCCCTCCCTCCTCTGTCAGGTGTGCACTCATGTCCTCGCTCACACAGATATACATAGTAGCTCTTTAATCCTTTGTCTCTGAATAGAAATGGGACGGGGCAGGAAGTGATTCTTGGCAAACAAACCTATACATTGATCAGAGTTTGACCTTTTCTCGTCTTCCGTCCCCTTTCATTTTCGTTCGCACTAATGAATGCTGGCAGCGAAGTCTTCTTTTGAGTTTTCTTATCTTCTTTTCCCCCTCTCTCTCCCTCCTTCCACTCTTTAATTTGTCTCTATCTCCCTTCCATCGCCCTCTTTATTCTCCTGCTTGCCTCCAGAGAAAGGGATTTGCGGCAACATAAAATCCTTGATGTCAGTATGGCGCTGCATACATCCTCAATGGGATAAACCAGCGGTATACTTTGACACACAGATCAGCATGTGCTCGACAGGACAGATTGGCCTCTGCGGTGTTTCTTGAGGAACACCGATCCATGAAGGATTCACACGGCAGCTAAGGATACATAGACGACTGCTGCTGGGTGTAAGTATCACCATTACCGCCGCAGTTACAGAGGTAATGGTGATACTTGGCCAATCTTTATAGCAGTTTCATAACCAGTCATCTCCATGGTCGACCGTTTCCGCTCTCCCGTCGCTTGCTGGCCACCGTTAAAATTGTTCGGCTAAGATCAACCCGCTAGCGTAAATGGCTTGATGTGGTTGTTTATTTTGGCTCGGCATTTCCCTGCCATTGAGCTCACACACACGCACACAAACACACACACACAGATCTGACTAAAAATAAAACTATAGTAAAAAATATTACGTTGAAAATGCGGAATGGGATACAGCACTACCTGGTCAACGAGCTGCTAGTACCACATGCAAAATATTTTTGTTTTGTTTACATTCTTAGATAGATAGATACATACATACATACATACATACTTGTAACTGGTCTACATAATTTTCTTTTTATCTTGCAATTTAATTTTTTAAAAACCTGTTTACCTCTGTTTTGAAAGTTTTAATGGCTTTTATCTCATTCCAGCTAATTGTGTGTATTGCCTTTTCTCTTTTTAATACATCTGTTTTTCTCTTTCGCAATTAACTCGATGTCACTGAAATTGAGGGTCACCTCACAATGATCTTTTGAATATAAACAAAGGTTGAATGAATTTTGAATATATATATCGATACATAGACAGTCAGACAGACACAGACAGACAGACAGACACTTAATGTCATGTGAAATAAAAGCCCACTATCACAGTTGCAGCTCTTACATAAGCCTGACTCACCTTGCACAGCACAGGGCTTTATGTGACCTTTTCCCACCAATTGATAATGAGATGCCTTCATATTCTGTGACTCATGTAAGCTCGCCATGTTAACAAAACAATTTTGAACTTCTGACTCCGCGGCTTTTTGGATCAGCCCTCTCCAATGTTCACAGGAGTGTGAACTAAATAAGAATAGAACTCACCATCAAAGTTCGTTCCCATGAGATTTATCATTCTTTAATGTTAGTAGACCCTCTGAATTATAGACCTTAAATTATACATCAGATTAAAAAGAGCAGGGGTTTTACAAGAGTTCAGCCCTATTAGCATTCCCTTGGGCAGGTATCAAAGTTTAATATAGACTCACATAAAGTTTTTCCTGGCTTGTAGCGTCTTAATCCACTCCTAAGCCTTAGTCGCCCTGACAGTATGTGACAGCTGAGAAGAAAGTGTCTCGGTAAATACTGAGTTAAAACTGAGTGATATTTTATGTCACTCTGACTTATGAGTCTAAGAATTTCTTTATTGGGGCTTTAAATACTAAAGGTGATATCAAGGGTGCATATGGAAAAACTCATTTCATTTTGGTCAGCGGAGCAGTCAGTCAGATTACAGCTCTAGAATAGATAGAATCTATTTTTTACTCGTGTCAAATAGGTTCCATTGTTGTTTAAGAAGGAACGAAACCGATTTGACATATTCTTTTTTTTTTTTTTTTGGTCAGTGCAATCTGTGCTGGAGGAGAACCTCATTTGAGGCCGGAGTGTAAATTCCCCCACCTGAGAGTGGCACTCCAGTCACTTGGCTGGCTGCTGTTGTAACGAGCGCAGACTCAAATATCGATCTGCTATGCAATCAATCAAACGGCGAGTGCTTCTCAGGGTCAGGGGAGACACTAATTTCTCGGGGATACATGAATTTATGGTGGTGTGTGTCTTTTCTTGTCCTCCGGTTTTCACTGCCTGTCATGTCTTCTGCCTTTTTCTCCTTGCATCCTTTTATCCTCCTTTATTTTAGCGACGACATGAACGCACCGCAGCGCGCGCTTCACAAAATTCTGACGATCTTGCGTAATACTGCCAGGAAAGTAATCTTAATCCTCTTTAGCACCTGCTCCTCACACGGTGCTTATAGACGCATGCACACACACGGGGTGACATGCATTCATATTTTTGCATGCACACACACAGATTCATACCCACTGAATTGTAAAAGCATCAATATGTGTTCACATCCCTCTCCTCTTCCAGCATACTTCAACACAGCTCTATCCCGTTGATAGAAACAATGCTGCACATGTGAGGCCATGTGTATCCGCTTTCATTCACTCCTCTGTGCCTTTCTTTTTCTCTCTCCTCTGCCTTCATCTGCAGCCTGTCCCCTTCCTGCCCTCCTCTCTGGTTAACCGTCCGGTATACTGCCTCCATTCATCTCTCCTCTCTTGGCATCATCTACCATCTATTTTTCTGCTCTGGCGTGTGGAGCTCCGTTGGCCTGTCCTCTGTCCATTCATCCGTCGTTCTTTCTCTCTCCTGCTCATCTACAATCTGCCTGCACACACACACGCACACAAACACACACACACACACTCTCTCTGTCTCGTCAGAGCTGCCTGGAATTATTTACTGCTTAATGGCCTACAGCAGCTCACAGCAGCCCAGGGGTGCTTTGCTTTATTTATTGATTTTGATGTGTGTGATGTGTGTGTGTGTGTGCCCTAAGTGTGTCTTAAAGAGGTAGTTCACCCCAAAATGAAATTCACACATTATCTACTCACCCTCATGTCAGCTGAAAAAAGCAAAGTGTGTATGTCCACATAACACACTACCAGTAAAATTTCATGTCAGCCTTCTATAAAACAACTGAAGCAGCCAGGACCTGGTTCCTCAGAGTTCCTGAAAGGCCAAAAGACCGTAAAATCACTCCAAACAGCAAATGTTTTGAAGCTGTGAGGTCGAAACTCTGATATTTCATGGGTGTTTCGACTGACATGAGGGTAGAAGCGTAGATGATGGCAAACTTTTCCTACTCCTACTCCTTTAAAAGTCTGTGTGTGTGTGTGTGTGTGTGTGTGTGCACTGTGTGTTTAAGACATGCAGAAGATAAAAAACCCAAGGTCGTCCTGCTCACGTGAGCCGCTGATAGAATAACCTGTGGCTTCACTGACTGATTGATTTGATGTTGATGGAGCGTTACAGGGTGCTTTGTCTGCCGCCTGTGTTTCTGCATGTATGGCGTGTGCATGTGAGCATGTGTGTATGTGTGCACGCTCGTGTGTGCATGGATGAACAACACTCACTACCCTGTATTGATGAACATATGAAGTTATTATGTGCCTCAGGACGACAGGTCTGGATGTTATGGATTTGCCGCTGCAGAGCCTGGTTCTGCACGCCATGATTCAAATCCCGTTTATTTGCTGCACGCATTCATCAGCCCTAACCCTATTGATACTGGTGACCCCAAGACCTTGCCCCTAGCGCCACCATCAGGCCAAACTTTCACTGTGAACATCATTATGGTCGCGCCAATTTTAGCCAAAGAGGATGTGATGAACTGTTTGCATTGCGGTGTAGAGAAATAGGACAAATGCCTGTCAGTAGCAAAAACAAGGACTTTTAGTGGACAGACTTTGACGCAGACAAATGTCCCGCTGGATTCCACTGCAGCCGTTTCATGGTTGCCAGTTCTGGCACAATATTGGACCGATTCCAAAAATTGCTGTCCCTATTAATAATTCAACCACAAATAGAAAATGGGGCCTGCGTTTTCAAATACCAGAATTATCCTTTAATACTGCCCCCCTTAGTCGGCCATTGATCCAGATCCAGGATGTAGTCAGGCAGGGTGTCACTGAGGATTCAGGTTGTTGTGGGGATATATGCTGCTATCGCTCACCGACGGCACGCTAGTCTAGTTGTCATTTTAATTGTTTTGCAGCAAGGAAGCAATTTCCTTTCCTGGCGGGACACCTGCCAACATCGATTCCCTAAATAACTGGAAGATTATACAGCTTTATTGCGTAGTATTAAATAACGCATGTAAGAGAGAGATCATGTAAGAGAGCATGGGATATATAGGATTATTATAGGGATGTGTGAATCAGCCATTTCTCTACAGATGACAATTAGCTTCGCTGTGTGATTTACAGAGCCCATCCAGTTTTCTCAACCAAACAAAATTGACTGTTAATGCTGATATCAGCTCAAAATTCGGCACAAAGGCTGGAGAAATTGTTCAAATGTGCGACAAATCCAAACAAAATCAGGAATCTTTATGGCTCAGGTGCTTCATGATGAACACTGCAGCGCCTCAACACCAACTGCTGCCTTTGTCCTTCCTTGGGGCTGGGTCTTTGCTATACTGTCCACAAGTTTGTGTGTGTGTGTGTGTGTGTGTGTGTGTGTGAGAGAGAGAGAGAGAGAGGGGGAGAGAGAGAGAGTGCTGAATCTTTTTTCCTGAAAGACCTCCTGAGAAATTTCATAACATGAGACAATAAATGAATAAAAACGCTCAAATGAACTGTGACTGAAACATATCCCACAACATTAGTTATGCTGTCTGCTCGGAGTCTAAATATGGAATTCGCAGAGATGAAAGGGGGAATGGGGGCGGTTACTTATATGGCACTGAGTTCCCTGTCTATTGCCTCCTCACACACACACACACACACACACAAACACACAGGTGATGATGATGATGATGATGATGATGATCCCGCCACCGGTCCAACCCCCTATTGTCCTCCCATTCCATTTTGAGATCAATGAGAGAGAGAGAGAGAGAGAGAGAGAGAGAGAGAGAGAGAGGAGGTGCGTGTGTATTTTCAGCAGGCTCCGTTGACACAGTGCCGCTACCTCACGTACGCTCATATCCGGATAGAGGGAGACAGGTTGCACAGCTGTCCTTTTTGCATCGCTCTTTTTCCGCCGCCGTCCTGCTTTTTGAGGGGTGGGGGGGGAGTTTTCTGTCGCTCTGCAGGCGTGCGACTCGAACCGGGATTTCCCTTCAGCCTTCCTTTTCTTACTGTTTTCTCGTCGCATTCCCCTGTCCTTTTGGGTCTTTGGAATGCGCTGTTTTCCTGCCTGCGTCGTTTCCATGCCAGCATGGGAACTGCCGTGTCCAAAAGGAAGAATTTAAGAAACGATGCGATATCCTCTGTGGCAGCAAAAGTTAGGTGAGTGCCCCCTTTACACCCATTATAACTCGCTGCAGCCGCCCGGGCATTGCGCCTCACAGCTGTATTGTAGCCTTGAGAGACATCTAACCGGGTCCGACCCGAATGAAGTTAACGTTTTGCACAGCATCCCGTCTAGGCGCGCGCCACTCGCCGGATTTCAGCGGCGATCTGATGAATTAACCACCGCCGATACATTATTTCTGTAATGCGCAGTAGCCCAGGCTCTTTTCGCACATCTGCCGACTGTCCCGTTTCGCCCAGGCAAAATCGGCATGCACACAGCGTGCAGTGATGGTGGAACAAGTAGGCTGTGTTCAAATTGCAATTTATTCCCTCTAAACTGCATCTCCTCTGGAATATCATAATGCATAAAGTGTGCAGTGAGGGAGGTAGTCTCTGCTTCCCCTTGAGATGCACCCGTCTGGGCCGATATAGATGCAAAGAAAATACATTTACCTCAGATTGATGTTGTGAATGAGGCATCATTGTGTAATGAAAGTCATGCAGAGGTAGAGCCCCACAGCTACACATTTTCTCATTTTTTTATTTTTTGCAAGACCAAAATGTCTACCATCCTTCAGCCTGTTATTATTTAGAGTAGAGAAGCAAAAACGGCTTTCTGTCTGGCCGCATCGACCAGACCGGGCAGCGCAGTGATGTGCTACCTGCCTTCACACCCCGGCGGGCGAATGATCCGCTATCAATTTATCAATCACTGCAACTGGCTCGGTCGTTTGCGGTGATTGTCAATCGGGGCTAAATTGTAAATGAAAGCCTGTTGGTCCGCCGCCGTCAATTTATTCAGTCCGTAAAAACACGAGGAGCTGGCAGGAGTCCAAAGCTTTAAGTTAACGACTCACGCGAGTTAAATGTCACTTCGGCTTACATAGGCTGGCAGCCCGGGGTGTGCAGCCTGTGGAATAGAAGGCTTGTGTGGATGTTTTTAATGTGGAGACCCGCAGGCACGGCAGCTGTTCGGGGGAGGCAGACTGATCCCCGTGCATGTCTCTGAGATTTGATTTAATCTGAGGTTGAACTAAACCGCAGTTTGCTGAAAAGCACGTGCGGCTCTGTATTCATCTGTCTCACTCAGGTAAGACGCATAAATACAACGAGTTCAAATGAGACGAGACCACATTCAGACGAGAACAGGGGAGATAATCCATGTGTCTGATAGGGCGCACGCGAGTGTCTCCACAGCAGGTGCTGCTGTCTCTAATGCAAGTCAATGGAATGACCTTGACTTGGACTTGTAGATTCCATTATGCACAGATGTGCGCTGATGTGCTCTTACGTCACTCTGTCAGTGTGGATGTGTGCGTGTGTGTGTCTTCCTTACGTTACATACAGTATGTGAGCCTTCCTGGTATGTGGTGCAGTGTGAGTGTGTGTGCATCATGTGTGAATGCGCGTGCGACACCTCGACAGAGCAGTGAGAATGAGTTGCATGAGTTGCTCATAAGCAATGAGTTATGACTAC
>OMLF01013652.1:32319-46758 GCA_900302615.1 Holocentrus rufus | reverse complement strand
ACCACAAAGGGAGCTTGCCGAGGCTGAAGCTGTGCTGATCTAATATCGCGTCTGGCTTGGAGATGCTCCGGCTCGGCGGCAGGATGTGCGGTTTCTCCGCTCTGGTTTCGTTGCTTCTCGCGGGGCTGGCGGCTGCATCCTCAGATCTGTTTGACAACCAACTGGGCGACATCAATTACTGCAAAAAGCAATGCCAGCTTACCATCAAAAACAAAAGCCCTGCTAAAGTAAGTTACCCTGGTGTAGGCTTCTGCTGTAGCCGAGCTGTCTCTGCAGAGCTGTTCGTTCCGTAATCAGCACCAAGCTGGCAGCGACAGTCGCCGCCATCCGACATTTCAGCGTCTGTAACCAAACGTAATGCACGATCCGACATCGACAAACAAGCGACAACTATTTTATGTGAAAATGATGCACTGAACGCGTTTGGATGTGCGTAGCCTGCTGACGGGCCATTCATGCACCAGGAGGCTGGCTCCCGATTTTTCGCTGCATCCTGATTGACATTACGTTGCACAATTAGGCCGAAAATATTGATGCAGCTCGTTGTCTCCTGCACATCAGCCCTTGTCTGAGATGTGACTTGCATTGAATCAAATTATCTTGAGATGTGCTCGTTATCAGATGGGTTAATTACTGATAATGTGTTAATCCGCAATTAAGATCCGCCAGGCCACGCGCAGCTCAGGCTATGGGGAGCCAGTGGGAGCCTGCAACTGTAAAACATGCAGACTAAGTAAATAATAATCTTTTATTGTATGTTTATACAGTGTGGTGAAGTGCATATAAGGTAAAAGCCAGATGGGACTAGAGGAGGAAGGAGCACTGCTGTGCATTTGATGAGGAGTTTTTATGGCTCCAAGAGCCTTGCTTAGGTTTCCTCAGTCGGATGTTTTTCTCCCACCTCCTCCTCATCCTCTGCTGGCTTCAGGTGTGGTTCAGACATCATGCAGGGCAGCAGGAGCAGAGCTGCGAAATGGATTACAGCCGATAAACTCTGCACGGGCACCTGCTACATTATGCGACTATCAATTTTGCGATTATTATCGTAAAGTTGCATTGCATTGTGCATTTGTCTGCACAGATGTTGCATGAATCACCGGGCAGTAACTGTAGCCGTTGAGTGAACAATAATATTTATCTTAAGGGACACTGTTTCATGTGTTTGGATAAAGATCCCTTTTGACTCCAAGTGAATAGAGAAACAATGACGAGCATTAAGCCGTAATATATAATATTCCTTTTAACCGGTCATGGTCGCGGTCAGGGAATCTCCTGTTCCCAGAGAAGACACAGGTGGGCGCTATTTCATTATTTTGCAGATAGACGGCAGAGTGTCAAAAGGAGTCAAGTCTTCATTTCTCATCACAACACTCTCTTGCACAAGTTTGTGCAACTGGATCATTCTTTTGCAAACACTGTAGGCTTCCTATCAACTCAGACGCTGCAGTTTATGACAAGCTGTAATGTAACAGCCACAGCCTTTCATTGAAAGACACCATAATTCATGCTTGTCTTACTTTATGACAAAGTTATCACAGGTTTAAGTGCATGCAAAGTGCAGGAGACATATCTAACTCTCTCTCTCTCTCTCTCTCTCTCTCTCTCTCTCTCTCATATCCCTGACTGGTAGGACTCCATAATGAACGCCTGTCACCGCGGCTGTCGTCTCTACTCCATCTGCCAGTTTGTCAATGGCAACGCTGGCTTCAATACCAGCAGGGAGGAGTGTCAGGGAGGCAAGTCAGTCTGTTGGTCTGTGTGTCCGCTGGCCTGTTGGTTTGAGTGACTGTCTGAACTGGGGCGGCTGCTGTGTTTATCTGTTTAATACCATGCATTTTGACTCTCTCTGGCTGTAACACCATCCCAGCAAATGTTCTCTGAGGCCAGGTTCCAGTCTAAAGATTTAGGCCTACATGACTTCTTCTTCTGCAACTTCAGCCCAAATGAGCTCAAAATCTGACATTATGGTGTGGTAAAAAATCATTCAAATTGATCAGAAAGGGGCTTAGGTTGCATAAAACAAGGCTGCTGGCGGCTGCAGACATTGTCTAAACTTTCATTTTGGCACTATTTTGACGGGACTTTAAGTGCTGGTGCAGGCCATCGTATCAACATTGATTTAATGGCAAAAAAATCTGATGAGATTTCCAAACATTGCATGGTTTTTGTTTTTCCAGTGAAAGCCAGCAAACTCAGCGGGTAGCGTCTGGGTGAGCGAGGCTGTTCACCTAGTTTGGACTGCTGTATTGGAAATCAATGATGTGATTTGCTGTCCAGACAGCAGATGCCCCAGTGCCCCCCATTTTAATGATGGTAACATGGAGTGAATCGTCTCTGTAGGACCCAACAAATACAGCCCACCCCCCCTTTGCATCTTCATCCATCTTTCCCACATAAATACCCCTCATTTCTTTCATTTTTTCTCGTCTTTTGCCTAAGTAACTGTTTCTCTCTATTCCTACTCCGTTTCTTGCTCGTTTTTCTCTTTTCACTCCATTTACCCTCTCATCTCCCTCTCCCTCCTTCTCTTCTTTCATGCTTCACAATTCTCCCTCATTCTCTCTCTCTCTCTCTCTCTGTCTCTCTTGCTCTCTCTCTCTATCTCTCTCTCTCTCTCTAGCCTGCCAGGAGGCATATATTAAGCTGTTGGAACAGGAGGCCTGCAGCACCGGCTGTGCCAGCCAACCCTCTGAACCTGAGATCAAGAGGAGGAAGGTGAGAATGGCCACTCAGCAGTCTGTGGCTGCAAACATAAATGAATGCAGGTAGCAGAGCCGGAGTAACTTCTGATTTTCTGATGCCAGTATCAATATTTGGAAACAGATGTGTATATGCATGCACTGAAGCACACACACACACACACACACTCGCACATCAACAAGGTCCTGCCCTCATGAAACAGTGTCCTGCCCTCCCCTGTGCAGCTCAAGGCCCTCACCCACCGTCCCAAGCCCCCCTCTGTCATGGAGGCCGTGTCCAGTTGGTGCAACGACATTGTCAGCTCCGCCCAGAGCTTCATCTCCTCCACTTGGACCTTCTATCTGCAGGCCGACGACGGAAAGGTGGTGGTCTTCCAGGTAAGTGCAATCTGCATTACGTGTTGCACAGGCAGGTTTTGGATTGTAAGCCATCATTTGTCTCTGTAGGATAAAGGAATATTTTACAACATGATCATATAAATGAAGGTCTGCTAGACTGCTCTCTTTTGCCTTTTTTTACCATAACAATAGAGTGATTCAGCCTATTCTCTGTTAATGAAAGTTTTTACAAAACATCCTCTGGTGCACAGAAGTTTTTCTGGCAGCAGCAACAGCAGTTTTTTGTTTTTCATAGACAGAGGAACTGATTATAATAATACTCAATACTTCCACGGTAGTTAAAATAAGCAACAATATCCAGTGTGACTAAACAGACACAGAAAACAGCGCCACCCACAGAAGTACAAACTTCATCAACATACTTTATTAAAAAAAAGACTTCACAATACCGGGCGCTGGTTGACAAGTGAAGAGTTTCGTTCTAAAATAAGATGCTGACCACTTGAAAAATTCGACACCTATTCGGACAAAATAATTGCTTGCATGAAAGAAAATCTCACCACTGAATGAGCTATGTCCTTACAAACTAGAAACACTACAGAGGATGTAATTACTTCATTTTACATATAAAATAATGAAGATCAGGTAACAAAGAGGAGCAAAAATTCCACATATCCTCCTGATAAAGCAGCAAGTGAAATGTGAAGCTCATTATGATCTTAAAATAAATTCTTTTGCACCACGTCTGTTGACGTGGCTCTTAAATATGTGGCATTTTTTGCTCCTCTAATGGTTTTGCACCTCTTGACTGACATGTTATACACAGGGTTTTTTTCTTGCTTTTTTTGCATGTGAAAAGAGTGTGCGATGTTCTCCAGAAATGCAATTCATAAATTCACTGAGAATATAAGCAGTGTTTTTTTAAGCTTTGAAATTAACATTGTTTTAATTTTAGTGGTTGAGCTGTAGACTTTCACAGATCCTCATCGCTCTGAATATCTCGACTGACAACAGAGCAGACCGACCAGCTCTGCTATCATGAAGGACAAATGAGCACTAAAAACTCCATAATTTCAGTGAACTTGAGAGCACGGTTGCCCACTGAGTCATCATGACACAAAATTACAACTTAAAACTTTAGATGGGTTTCTACAACCATTTTGGATTATGCATTGTTCGTGCTTTATGTTTTAAATTGCAGGTTAAAAACCATGTCAGTAGCACTCTAACGATTATTACCTGAGCTAACCTCTGTTCCCTGTAAAGGTTTTGAAATATATTCAATGTGATATCGTGCCTTAGAGCCTGGGTCGCTGCCAAAACATCTCACACCCCATTTTGGAGTCGGTACATCTGTGAAGGTTGAGTGAACAAGGGCACAGCAGGGCGGGGACAAGGTTCCTGAATACGCTGCACCGCAGAACAAGTCCAACAGCACTTTAATTGTTTAAAAGTGTCCTGTTTTATTATGTTATTGCCCCTGGCACCATGCATATTTGAAAACCAACAGGGCTTGCCGTGGTGAGCTTGCCTCAGGATGGAAACACACTACAAGATTTAAAAGAGATTCAACTTAAAGGAGAAATCGACTGCATTAATAAAATAATAAAGTCCTGGCTGAGGCACATAAATAATTAGAGGCCGGATTTTTCAAATGTTGGAGTTTTATAGAATTTGACAAACTGAGTAGACCAGACAGGCTCAGGCGTGACTTTACTTGCTTATTGCTTGAATGTCCTTTAAATTGCACTGCTACTCTCAAGTCATTTATTGAAGCTGTAATGACAATGGGTGTCTCTAACCACCAGGCTACCCTGCCATCTTCTTAAGAGATGGGGGTGAGAAACCAACATCTCTCCCAAAGTTTTCCTCATACCACGTTGTGGAAAATGTGACTAGGATGGCAATTTCACTTGCATAATTAAAGCAGTTTGTAGGAAATCTCATAGTGTTAGTGCACTCTAACCCATACAGTCAAGGGTTTTAACATAACAGAGGACTGTGTGTTTAGATGCTTAATCAGTCAGGATGGCTGAATCCACGTTCAGGGGCAAAGGAGGCCTGTGCAGCCCCACCTCATATAGAGATCCAAACCAAACTTTATTAATATTGCACATTTTGTACAATCAAATGCAATGCAATGTGCTGCAGAGTTAAACAAGATGCAACATTAAAGAGAAGAAGAAGAAAGAAAGAAAATAAAACCCTTCTACAGTCTCTGTACCAATAAAATTGATTGTATTTGTAAGTATAGGAACAAACATTTATGACAATATGGACTGTAGTGCAGCATAAGATGACTCTCTATACCTACAGAGTTCCCTTATATTACAGTATAGAATCAACACTCCATACCTATACAAATCTCAGGTGTAGGAATAAACCTCAAAAAGATAAATAGATAAAAAGAAGGAAAAATAATAATAATGAATTGATTTCAAATGAAAAAAAAGTTATACAAACATGGAAGAAAACAGCTGAGAAGAAAATAAATAAAGCTAAGAATGAAATGAAATAAAATGAAATCATAAAATGAGACAGTTATACGATGCTGACAGGCTGACTGAATCCACATGCGGGGGTGAAGGAGGCCTGTGCAGCCCCACCTCAAATAGAGACGCAACACAACCTGAAATTACCAAACTTTCTTTAGGACTTGGTGATGGATGCACTGGTTTTATGGCAGCGACACGCAGGCTGAAGCGGCGAGGGGAAGCCAGGCTCCACGGGGCTGTGAGAAGGCTAACAGGCCTGTGTTTAGTGGGCAGCTGGCGCACCGCCACCTTCTTGACAGATTGACTTTCTGAGTACAGAAACAACAGAAAAAGTCCAGCGAAGTTGAGGGACAGCTGGAGGGGGGGAGCCAGGCCGTCGCTGCCTGCAATACAAATCATGTTGTGTGGACATCCATAATGAGCAGAGTGTCCACACACATCCATCTGTGTAGCTGTGTTTGGGAGGGTCTGTGTGTGCTCGCGTGCGTGTGTGTGTGTGAGATCTCAGGGTATGGCAATAACTAGTTTTGTGCAGCCGCAAGCATTATAAAAAATAAACAGGAAGCTACAAGTAACCAATGTGCTGTAACATTTAGCTCAGATGATACAGATGTCCATTGTCAGATTTGAACCAGAGCTCTACAGGGAAATGGGTAGTTTAGGCAATTTTAGGAGGAAGATTTAGGAGGAAGATGTTTTCCCTTAAACTTCAGTGACAAGTTGTCCTCATTTAAGGGAAAACAGATTCATTACATTCTCTTCAGTATCTTGCAGTTGTTGAAGAATTATTAGTTGAAAACAACCCTGTAGCTCATTGTTATTTTGACAAATCAGCCTGTGTTACCACAGCTGCTTGGAAGTGCACTGGGCAAAAATTAGTCGATTAAAGACTTCCTCCAAGCGCGGTGTGTAGTGTTAGCAGGCTGGCTTGCGGAACAAATTGAACTTGGTCTCTTTGTCCATGAAGTGTACGGCTGAATACAAAGAGAGAGAAGTCTCTACCCCATTTTTTTCTTGACAATTGCATTAGTCATCCTGCCGGAATGAATTCTAAGGAAACAAACCCTGCAGAGAACAGAGAGTACCAGTGATATAACAGCGTTTGAGGGAAGTGTGAGTTTGACTTGTGATGCTGCACAGAAATGGGTGTTAGTGTACTTTCTCAACTTAGTGTACTCATCCCGTTGCACAAGGCTTAAGTTATTTTGGTGCACACACATGAACACATCTGTTTATGCCAAGCATTTTCATGGCTTGGCACACACACACACACTCAAACACAAACCTGCATGTGTGTTTGGCCTTGCTTGAACAGTACCACTTCTTATCTTCATATAAGACATAAATTAGAAGTGTTTATTACTGGAGATGCTTTGCTCATTTTTAGGGTTACATGACAAGTCACTTAAACCGGCAGGTGACTTTATAAAAAGTTGGCAATAATGGATTGTCAAGTGCTGATAGTCAAATACCAGGCAGATGTTCAACAAAACAAACTAAACAAAAGGTCACTTGCATATTTACTGTATTTCTTCAGACTGTTACCCTGAGCCTATTTCTAACCCAGACATACTTCAGCATATCTGCAGACTGCTTTTCACGCTGTCATGAGTAGCACCTGAAGCTCAGCAGACATTTTAGTGACACCTAATAGTTGTGTGATATTAGGTTCAGCATAAGCATTAGTGACCGCGATAGCTTCAACCAAAAACGGAAAACCGAGAAGAGCAAAGCGGTGGACACGTTTCAGAATCTGTACTTCAGTTTGGATCAAATTCAACATACTGAAATTATCTTGTAGATAAATGTGTGTATAGACGTCCCACAAAATTACTGCAGTTGAATCCCACATGGTCATTTTTGAATATAAGAAAGAGGTCAGCATCAGCTCTCTGCAGGCTGTTTGTCTGTTTCAGGTCTAAACCTCCTCCTTAAGACCCTATAAGACCCTAACCCTATGAATTGAATAATATTTCATTCATATTTGTTTCATTTTTATAAAAAAATGTTTAATGTTCTTTATATTATGAATCAGGTAAAATAAGTTGACCTCGCCCTCAGGTTTATTCAGCACAGATGGCCCTGTGTGTCCGGACTATATTGAGGTAATCAGGGATAATCAGGGCATTTTCCTTTTTGATACAAAGCTTGTAAACAACAACCTCCCGAGGAAAAACGCCCCTCTGCCCAGATTGTTGGGTGATGAGCAGCAGGGTGTGTGCTCAGAAAAAGGGGGTTGACATTTTGTTGCAGGCGACCTCACCTCTGTGCCAGTTGAGGTGAGGAGCCAACTATGTGCTGTGTTTTTTTTTTTTTTTTTCTGCTGATCTCTGTTCATCCAGCGCTGCTCACTACATTCCATTCAAAAGCAGAAAAGACACAGAATCCGTCCAGATCCGAAAACAACCAAATAAAGGAAATGACACCTCTCTCTCACACTCTGTCTGTGGTTGAGAAGTTTGTAAACTCCCAAAACCCCATTTCTCTCTCTCTCTCTCTCTCTCTCTCTCTCTCTCTCCAGCCAGGGATCACCTTTTGCGTTCCCCCTCATAATGCATGACAGATGCAGATCAGACCCCACTCGTTCTGATGGCTCGATCTCTTCAGTCCGCAGCCAATCGGATCCATCCCCCTCAGATGGGCCCTTGTCCCTCAGCCTTCCCACCAGCGCTGCATCTGGTTTCAATGCACTCTTTAAAAAAACATCGCTTGCAAGGGGCAATAAAACCGGTTGTGAAATAACTGTCAACAGAAGTTTGGAGGATTGCAAGCGTTTTGTGCAACAAACTAACCGACTGTGTTTCCACATTTGGCCACAGTATGCTGCAGTATCTCACTCTAAACCAGCCATTCAAATCGATCATTAAATTATTCAGAAGCACTCGGATCAATTATTTTCTAAATTAAGGAATGCCTTATGCTACCAGCAAATCAGTATGAAGCTATGAATGAATTTAGCTGGTTCATCATTATAATATAAGACACAACAGGGCTCTTAAAAGTCGATTGATCCAGTGAACTGATAGAAGTGCAAAATACTGGGAGGGCGACACCACTGCAGTGGGATATATTGGAGAAATGTGTGTGTGTGGGTGTGTGTGTGATTGCTGAGGCTAGCAATAGTATTGTTAGAACTGGCTAAGGCTACTGTTGTAGTGGAGGAGGAGGGGGGGGTCAGCAGCGGGGAACCAAAATCCTCTTTTAATGAGTTCTCCAGGGGAACCAGAAACACAGCGCACATAATGAAACACACAACAATGCAAACACTGACAGCAGGCTCTCTCTCTCTCTCTCTCTCTGTGTGTGAGTGTGTGTGTGTGTGTGCGTGTGCATGGGTATGTGCCGTCTGCCTTCATTCTAACCGACGTGCGTTCTCTCACACAGTAGCTACATAATAGTTGTTTTAAAAGCCGTCTTTCAGAGGTTCTTTCCCAGGTCAAGTGCTTTTCACTAAACTCTGGTCCGGGTGGGCGAGAAAAAGACTGAGAGAGACAGAGACCCAGACGAACTGAGCGAGCTGGAAAACAGGGGTGGAAAAAGCTACTTGCCAGGCAGTTTGATCCAGTCATACCACTGTATACAATCTGCAGAATTAGATCAAATCACAGTGTTCTCGCTTTGATAATGTGCACAGTGTGAATACTGAGAAATGGCTGTTATTTCTTTTATTCAACAGAGGAGCGAAATTCAGATACGATAAGTTGTGCAAAAGCTCAGAAGAAACTTTAACAATAAAAATGATAAAAATACTTTCTGATTTTATACCCTGTTATCAGGGCACAGCTGAAATGTGCTGGTTTCGTAGCTAAAATTCCCATTCCTGTTTATTTAATCCTATTTGGCCACCTTACCATGCAGCCACTGGGCTGCAGGCAGCAAGGTGCTGTTGTGAGTCAGGAGACTTCAGCAGCTTCAGGAGTGAGGCTGTTTAGCTGATCTTGACCTCCCTGTGCAGGACGAGGTCAAAATAAAGAGCATTTCCTTCAATAAAGATCAATTAAATATCGTGGTATTCATTATCATCCAAATAAACAAAGCATGTAGCCCCTTTCTCGTTATTTTACAATGTTCAGAAACGTTCTGAAATGTAAAAAAAATGAACATAAGTCTTTGCCTCTCCTCGCTTTGCTTGGTGCCAGTTCATCTCCTGTGGTGTTTCTCTCTGTGCCGTCTAGTTTCCCATCCAACTATTCTTAGTCGGAGCTCCTCTGTGGTCTGACCGCGCTGTTAACCAGACCCTTTTCTGTCACTCTCTGTCAGTTACTGTGGTGTAATTGCTACCATGACGGCTGAGTGTGTTTGTTGTTGTTTCTCCTCAGAGCCAGCCGGAGATGGAATACTCCCTGCCCGAGCTGCAGGCGCCTCGGTCCAACGTGGCTGACAAACCCTGGCCCCAGGTCCACTCTCACACCCAGAGGCCCCACGGTGAGAACACACACACACGCCCACTGTACTTAACACGCACACACACACACACACGCACTGCCAAAACACAGTATTTACTCCTTTCTGCTGCCCTCTGTCTGAATGGTGTTTAATGTTTTTTACTTTCCCCTGGGATTCTGCATCGCCTGTAGCCAAGGCACTGGATTATTTCCCCTTATCAGGTGACTCAAACTGAGGGGAATTCGATTGAAATCAGTTTCTTTTAATGAATGCACGCACTGAATTGTGGGGCAGGTGTGAGGGGACACGGAGACAAGGGAGCATCCAAGGCAGGAGGCAAAGGGAAGCACCCTGTCCAGCATGCAGACGATCCCACCGCCGAGCACGACTTCCTGGGCTGCATGTCAAGGTGAGCTGGAGTCGAGAGGAGCAGAGTTACCTGCCGCTGAGAGCCCAGCTACATCTGCCAACTGTTTAATTGGGCCAGTGAAGCCAATATGAAAGCATATGACCATATATGGATGTATTAAATTGTCCTCACCTTATTATTTATCTAGGCTAGTCCCATAGAGGTAAAGGATTTAAACAATGGCTGAATGTCTGTTTTTTTCTTTTCTCGTCCTCCTCCATGCCTCCATCCCTCTCCTCCCCGCTCTCTGCTGCTCTCCAGGCGCTCAGGTCTTCCTCGGTGGATTTTAGCAGCCTGTCTCTTCCTTTCCATCATCGTCATGTTGTGGCTGAGCTGTGCCAGCCTCGTCACAGCGCCGGAGCAGCACATCAAGACGCAGGTGCGCACACAGATCGGCACAGTCACACGCACATATGGAGAAATAATGACTTCCTGACCTGAGAGGTGAAGTTTAGGGGTGTGGATCTTGGCTCAACAGAGATTCAGTCATGATTCAGTTGTTGGAGATTCGATTTAAGATCAATTTTCAGTTCTTTAAAAAAAAATCAGACAACAGAATTATTTTAAGATTAATTAAGCTAAAAAAAACATTATTGACAATTTTCTGTTCAAACCACCACAACAAAACGTCTTTTTAAAAAAAAAAAAGTTAATAAATCAACAATGAACAGTTCTATTTCATATTGATTCAGGTCATAAAATGTGCAATTCATTCTATTTTTTAGCAGATCAATGCAGTTGAATGGGCAGATTTTGTAATCAATACATTTATGCAATGAATGAATTGCCACCAGGGCCGGATCATAGGATCTTGGGGGGCCTTGGGGCACAAATTTGATGTGGGCCCCCCTTCCACCACACCCCTCCTGAATGAAATGATGAACATGTACACAAACAATCTCTGCACATTTGTCAATAACTCAAAAAACGACCTATCAAAGAGACAAAAATGTGTCTTTCCCCTCTTCCTACAATTTATGGATAAACAAAACGATAAATCATCATGGAGCAGACCTTTATTCACTCTTCTCTTCTAAAATCCTGAAATGAAATGATAAGATAATTCTTTAATATTTATCTTTATTTTAAGGATTTGGTGTCTGGCTCACCATTATATACCAAAAGGAACATCTACATATGACAGACACATACTGATAGAATGCCCCATATTTTAAAGAGGCTGAAGAGATGGTGAAATAAACCGTGTCTGGGGGCCCATAACAAAACAAAGTAGACTTGTCTAGGTCTGTATGTTTTTTAATGAGTCGACTCTGCATTTAAGATTTTTACAAAAACGAAAAAACAGACAATTGAACCATCAGAGCCTCTAGTGACTCAGGGTCCCTGGTGTTCTGGGGCCAGGATAGTAAACCTATACATTGACTGTGGTTGAACTGGGAACCTTTAGAATCAGAATCAGAATACTTTATTGATCCCCATGGGGAAATTAAGTAGACCATTATTCCCACACCGGGAGTTGAACCCGGGCCGCCTGGGTGAAAACCAGGAATCCTAACTGCTAGACCATATGGGACTTTAGGTGTAGAACTGTGTGACTGAAGCCTGGGGTTATTTATTACAGACTATATATGCTCAGCAAAGCTTCTATCATCAATACAGATTACAAAAGAATGTAAAGAGTTGCATATTCATATGACTGTAAAATGATACCAGTCATGGGATTTTCCTGCCTGGATACTTACTGCCTGTTTTCACCTCAGTGTCACTGACTTCTTTGTGTCTTTCCAGCTGAGTATCAATGGAGACAAAGAGTTCCTGGACGATGCCCACAAAGTCAACCCATACCACCTGACTCCTGTGATCGCCGTCGGCGTGAAACAATCAGAGGAGAGCCAGGAGGCGGGGCCACTGCCAGTCAAAGTCGATCTCAACAAAACCTGCATCTAGAAGGGACCAATGGGAGAGTAGCTAGCTATGTTGTTTCCCAGGGTAACCATGTTTAAAATTCCCGGCCCTTGGTGAAAGGGGTGCAGCAAACACATCACAAGACTCACACACTCAGTCACCGGATCTTTTTTTTTTTTTTTTTTTCATATTTTTAACAGCATGGCACCCTCCCATCAATAAAGGTTTTGTTGTCAAAACATCTGAGTTGATCTGATGGGTTTTTCAGTTTGCTATGCTTGTCACACATTTCCTTGTACAGTACAGATTTCATGACGTCATTCGGATCCATCCTCAGACCTAACTTTATACTTACGAAAACCTTAGTGATCAAACTGCTCTTTGCTTATTGATGGGTCAATGTAAAGTAACTACTAAATGTAACTCTGAGCCATGCTGGAGGCAAGGAGAGAGGATGGATTACAGCTGAAAGCTTTCAAAGCATTTTTTTATGTCTAGTGCAGACAAAGGAGGGCACACACTGAGACGCAGTTTGGAGATTAATTTGAATTCTCACAGATAGTTTAGATTAATTGATGACTTGCCGAGGAAGGGAAAAGGTAGAGGAGGAGATCGGAAGGAGAGAGGATGAATGAAAACACTTGGAGAGCACTCTTGAGAGTGCTGCAGGAAAGAGACACTCTAGTATATGGTCTGTTTGATGATCAGCGATGTGAACTGCAATATTATCTCCTTAAACATTCCACCTGTAAGTGGAAGCTAATAGTCTATAAATTGCAGATTGGTGTTTCTTTTCCAACTCAGCATAAAATAATTGTCACTTGATCTACCCAATCTTGCAGAATTCTGACGTTTTGCAAAGCAGAAAGTGCGTATCTGCTCTGAAAAACTATTGTATGCCTGCTGACACCTTGTTCTTCTGTGTGTGTGTGTGTGTGTGTGCATGTCTGGGTGCGTCTGAGTCTGTATGGGTGTGTCTGTGTGTGCGGTTGCGTCTGTATGCATGTGTTTATCTGCACACGAGCATGCAGTCATGCAGATTTGTGGGGAACAGATTCATACGACCACAACAGGTAGAATCAAAACTGGAATTGGAACCGGATTCAAAACTGGTGGCTCCTGTTTGAGGCTGAAAAACTCTTAAGGTTTATTTATTTTTTTTCTGTATTTATTCAGAATCAGCGACATGAGTTACCTGTTAAATAGTGTTATTGAAGTGCCATGTACAGTAAATTCATCATACAAATGTAATTGCTATGTCTGTAAAATACATTCTAACACTTTTTCCAGAGTTGGAAAGTGACACAGAGGGGGAAGAATGCGCTTATTACTGTATTATTCCGATCATGTTATTACTCTTATATCACTTAAAGAGTTCTTAGCTCTTAAATGTGCCATGTGCTTTCTAATAGTCGACTATTTTCTATGTCATAGAAGCACATACTGAAGGGATAGCCTATGTAACAATGTGTAATGCAAGACTTTTAGCATAGACCTTTGTTATTGAACAGAGTTGCACAGTCTTAGAGAAGATTTTCTGTTTTCCTCTCAGTGCTTTTGATGTCCCGTAATGCTCTCTTTTAATCCAGGCTATGTAGACAATACACAGTGCATGCTAGTGACGCTTCACCAGTTTATCTTAACCGCCCATACCAGTATGGCAGGACTCTACTGTAGACTTGTGATTTTTTGTGTTGCTATTTACTGTAAACGTTGAATAGAATGTGTAATAATCAATAAGAATGATAATATTCTCATGATTTACATGATTTAAGGGAAGAACTCTAATTTAAAAAGCCATTCAAAATCAGTGCTGGTTCTAATGGAAGGCACATCATGTGAAATATGAAAGGAATATCAAACCGTACCCTGTATCAAACTGTACTGTTTCCTTTTTACTGGTCTGTTTATTTTCAATGAAATGATACTTACAACATGTTAAATAAAGTGTTTTCATGGTAAATAAAATGGTGATTCAGCAGTGGTTTGTTTGTTAAATGGACAAGTTAATCTGGATACTGTAGCTACATTAATTACAAGGTAGAGATATCAGTGAACTCAATATTGGCTATTCAATTTCTTTTCAAAACCACAATACTCAATTTAAGACCGGTGATTTTTTTTCTGGAAAGAATTCATTTGCACAGAAATTCACCAAGGTGATCTGGAAGTCATTTTGTTGTTGTCGTGCACACACATAAATCACACACACACACACACACACACACACACACACACACAGGCA
>OMLF01013652.1:17203-29550 GCA_900302615.1 Holocentrus rufus | reverse complement strand
CCTCCCTCCTCCTCCTCCCCCTCCTCCTCTTCCTCCTCCCCTCCTCTTTCTCTCTCTCTCTCTCACTCTCTCTCTCTCTCCCTCCCAGCAGAAACCTGTGCTGCTCTTATCTGGCCAGACCTGCTGCAGGAGCCAACCTGCAGTGCATTAAACAAGCCGCCACCACTGACACACACACACACACACACACACACACAACACTTGCATACACACAGAGCACAGAGCAGCACTGGATGTATCTGACTGACTGTGGAAATGAACAGAATAATGAGAAAGGGGCGACAGTCAGAGAGATGGAGAAAGAGAGAGGGAGAGAGAGTTCATCAGTAGGACTGATTGGATACTGTATATTTGTGAATAACTGATCTCAAACATCACAATCTGAAAAGCAGAAGAAAACGTAGCACCTTGCTGCTCTGCCCTGTGCAAGAAAGTGATTCAAAGATGACCAGTTAAATAAAACTAAGCTGGACTGGAGGATATCATTTAGAGGAATGCACGAACTGGCTTTGAATAATATTTTTCTTATATCCTCTGGAGTAAGTGAGACTATAAGTAAATAGGCTATGTATAAAAAGTACCTTACATTGCCTCCCATTGAAATAACACAAAATGGTCAAACTATTTGGGCGGCATTTCACTCAGCTGAATGTTGGGTGTATGGCTGATATGAATTTCACTCGGATTTCACTCTTGCGTGTGCACAGGGGCAAACAACAGAGGAGTTTGGACGCGGAACCTGTCAACTTTGCAGCCATTTGAGAAATGCCAACTGTGTGTGACAAGTGTCAAAATGAATGTGACAAGTGTCAGATCTGCTTATATGAGTGACACAGAGAAAAGTTGCTTCTGCTGTTACCTGAGCACGCTGTGTCTGCTTTTGGGGGGCACGCGCGCACACGTACACATTCTCTCTCTCACACACTCTATCACTCTCTCTCTCTTTCACGTGCACACACATAAACACATACATATACACACAGCGAGACACGAATCTCAACACTATGGTGGACTTGGAGCACTTTATTTCACCACGAAATCTGGCACTGAAGCTGCGCATAAATAAGGATGAAATGTAACTGGCCTCAAAAACACATGTTGAAATTAAAATTCCAAGCACATTTTTAAGCCGTACAGCCATGCACATACACATGGGCAGACAGACATATACATACAGCACGGATGCTACCCGGACTATTAAACTCCAAGCTGCCCGACACGCCACTCTCTCCAAACTAAGCGCACAGGCATGAGTCGCCGGTTTCAAGTTGCCCTCTCTGTGAATTGATTCTACTATGAGCCTACACGAATCTCTGCTTTCAACAGCGGGGGTGAGCGACACAAATGCAGAGTCTAATCCGGCTGTTGCCCCCAACAAATCGCACACGGGCACACCTGCGTGTTCTAATCCAACTCATACGAGTGTATTTGTTTCGTAAAAGTAGAGGTAGGCTTCATTTTGACGCCGGGTTTGCCGCTTCTCGCCGCCGCTCCCCCCCGCGCCGGGAAATGGAACATTCCACAATTTATTCCAGGGAAAGACTGACAGTTTTTTGGGTCATGAAGCAGCTGTTCAAGTCAGCGGCTGGCACCCCCTCCGCTGGAATAAGAAATTAGTCCATTTTAAAGTAAATAACTAAAGCCTCCGGCCGATAAGGAGGAATTATAGAATAGTGTGCAGGCTCAATTTAACGGAGAAAGAGGCCCCAAAACAGTTAAATCCAATAAATATGATTTTTCCCCCCTCCTCCATCAAATTATTGAACACATTGGTGCTAGAGTTAAGTTATTATCAACACAGGGGAAAGATAGGAGGCAACTCAGTCCCATCATTGGAGAATTACATCTGCTGGACTGTCCTCTATGAAAGCTGGTTTTCACTATTACATGAATGTACACATAATGATGTGAGTTTTTTTTTTCTTCTGGTTTTATAAAATTTCTTTTCGGCCAACTGAAGGTCATACACAAGCCCAATGGTATCTATCTGAATTTTGAATCCTAATTGTCAACAAAACTCATTGTCTTTGTTATTGGACACCCTGACTATTTCACTAATATTATTGCCATTACACCCTCCATTTGTATCTTGTAATTATCACTCCACTTTGTTGGAGTTTGACAATAATTTGATGGATTGGGGTAATATATTGCAATGATGGGCGGGCTTTGTGTGGTGTCAGTAATACATGCATATTCCCAAAGTCATTTATCTGCCTTCTGACTTATTTGACACCCTTATACAGAATTAATAAATTTGTTTAACAAACCCTCTGTTGAGTCACTAATCCTTTTGACCTTTGGCAGCCTGTGTCATGTAAATGCTCTGTCTGTACAATGGAGCCTCCCCTTCCCTTTAAACAAGGTTTTTCTGTTTCTGCTGGGATGCTATCTAACACCTTCAGCCTGTATTTGTGGTACATAGTCGCTGTTTTGAAAGATGCTCAGAGGCGGTTATCTCAGCAACAGTTTGGGGTGATATGTAATCAAGCTTAATGAGCCAAAATACAACACAGTATCAGATATGTCTTGAGTTATTTTTATTTATTTTATGTCATTTCCGAATACAGAGAAATTTATTCAGTCCTCCTTATTTTCAGTGAGGCTCATACTGAATGTATAAAGTTTGCTATGACACCATAATGCTAATACCTAGCTCAACTGATAATAGGCCTGGCTTAAGTCATCTAGTTTTCAAATAAATAAATAAGTGAAGACCTAAGCTGTGACGATTGATTGAACCATTGATTTCATGGTCCTCCATCAGCTGAACTGTGATTCAGTGATAAATAAAAAAGATGTGCAACTTCAGCTGCTGAGCACAAAAAAAAAAGCCAGGAAGTACAAACATGGAAGAAAAAAAAACTGGTATTAAGTTAAATCTCCTTTAAGTGACTTTATTTTCATGTAGCACACATCTGTTTAATGTCTCATTATAATCTGTGTTTTGTGTTTAAATTTTTATGTTAAATGCTATTTCAAAGTGCCATGATAAGGTGAGAAAATTCAAAAAGTGAGAAAACTGAGTTAAAGTGCGTTTACCTTCTACTACATTACTGGAAAATGGGCAGAAAACAGCTGTCTCTCCAGCCTGAACTTCATCCTCTGAGTGAAAATGTATACATATTATTTTCAAAGACATGCTACAAAATAATAATAGTAGCAACAGCATTTCTAGCCCTAGCTTTTATGTAATAGATGAACAGATGGTAATGATGTCAGTGTGGGAAGATGTAAACTTTTCTAATAATAGGATATCCACCTCCAGCCTGTTTGATTTGCATATCGGTGTTCTGAGGAAAAGTCATATCTACAATTTAACATTACTGTTACGCTAACAACACCCGATGTGCAGGAAAACATGTCAAGACAGTGGGATCAGTCAAACCACTGATCGTGCATTGTGAAATGAAAAAAATGCACTGTCATCAGCAGGAACATCAGACAGCTTTTTTCATTTCTTGAAAATTTTTTCCAGGACACTTGTTTATGTGTAATAGTTGAAAGCATATAATATGTGCTGTGTTGTGTTATGTGGTTGGTATGAAGGGGTCAGGAGCTGAGTGCTCATAAACTCTTATACCAACCACAACAGTATATACATTCTCCTGTAGTTAATACAATTCACCCCATCATTCCTTCACGGTCACATCTTTCTATTTTTATTTTGTCCTTCCTTCCTTTTCATCCTTCCTACTCTCCCGTGTCTTCCTCCCTTCTTCTCTTATCCACCTGATCCTTCTTTCTCTCTACCTCTACTTCTCTCCCTCCCTTCGTGCCACTCTCCATCTGTTTGCTTGTGCCTCCCTCCCTCCATCCCTCCATCCATCCCTTCTTCCTCAGAGTCACCAGTCATCCACCAGCATGCGTTCCTCCTCTGGTCATAATGGAGATCATATGTTGAAGCCAGCGCTGAAACCCAACACGGGACGTCCACATCAAATAAAACCTGCTGTCAGCAGCGCGGCCTGGCTCCGCCAAGGGGAGTGAAACCGTATCTCTGTCGGCCTCACCAACACTCCATAAAATGGAAGCCCAAAAGACCAACCAACAGACAGACAGACCACACCTCTCCGGGAGACATTCCATTCCCCTTCGACAAAACTACGGTTACTCTGACATAGTTGTGGTGGTGTTGTCAAACCTCGGTTCACAGTCCTTTCACCTGCAGAGGCTTGCAGCTGTCAGTCATTCAGGACAGACGGGGATGCACACAGTTCTGACTGGAAGGGAATTTGTAGGACTGCGCGATGATTAAGTGTGTGTCATCGTAAAAACGTTAAGACTGTTGCTGTAGTTCCAACACAGTTCATGCTTGTCATAGTTAAAGCATCATCACAAGTCTGATTCCCCCCTTTATCATCATGTTGTTTGTCTGAGTACGTTCATTTTCTATACACATGCTATTCTACTGAAATTTTAAAGTTGTTTTGTTTTGAGTCATGTAAACTCCTAACTTCCTCCTAACTTCAATTTACCCTCAAATTTGTATACTGCACCTTTAAGGGCTGTAAACAAACTTGAACTTGAACTTCAATAATTACTTGGGCACGTGTAGTCTTTCTCTAGTTTGCTGTATTCTTTGTCAGTTGAGTCTAAATGCTTTTTACCTTAGTGAGCCCTAAGTTTTGCATAGTGCCCCTTTAACATTGCTGTCATTAAAGGTCCACTGTGCAAAATTGACGTTTGGTTGACTGATGCGAACCATGTAGACTCAACCATTAAATGCACTTTTTTGTCAGCTGAGTCTTAACAATCTGCACTTTGAATTGATCCCCTGCAATTTTGCGCAGTGCCCCTTTAAAGTATCCTCTGGCACTTGTTTGGCAAGTTACACTTGTTGTCTTTGGCAGTGAACAAAAACACCTTCATTACGACTGAGCAGTAAACAAAACTGACCCGAAGTAAGGACAGGATTGGACTGCTGTGTTGCATGATGCTGTGCTACACCAAGCATGCTGTGGTACATTGTGTTATGCATGGCATTCAGTGCTTATCAATGGAGCGTTACACATATGTGTCCCGTACCTCCCCTGTGGCTCGCCACCCACTGTATGAGGCGGCAGCATCACAGCAGCCATTTCTCAACAGATATGACTGAGACTGATTGGCTCTTCCATGACTGAGCAGTGCAGATAGAGATCCAAACTGTGAGGCAGAAGATGGATGGAGTATTGGTGGTGCTGCTGCTGCTGGCGGAGGAGGAAGCCCGAGTGTCCTGTTGTTCGTCAAGCAGCCGAGAGATCAGATGCTATCAGTCCAGGAGGTGTCTGCTCCGCTCTGCCCCGCTCGTCTCGGCTCTGCAGACTCGGCGCTGCACACGGCGGCTAGTTTACGCAAAGGATAAACAGTGGCCCGGGGTTGTAATCCACCAGCAGGCCAAGCAGGAGGTGTGTGGATTACTGCAGACTAACTGTAGCCTCTCCACTTGTTTTACACCTCAAGAGGATCCTAATTGAGCTAAATCTCATTATTTATGGCTGGCTGTGGAGACAGTAATCAGAGTGGCTTGTGTGTCTTTAAACAGATCAGTCAGAAGCTGTGTCTGTTAACACGAGCATGTGTACAGATATACACACACACACACACACATACACACAGGTGCGCGCGCAAACACACACGCACACACACACACACACACACACACAGGTTCAGATTCCAGGTTTCTCTCATGAGAAGACTTAGCAGTGGGAGGAGAAATGTTCTGTGGTCATTAGAGGCTCCAGTACACTCATCATCACTGTGCTGCATGTGTGTGCGCGCATGTGTATGTGTGTGTGTGTATGTGTGTGTGTGTGTCTGTGTGTGTGTATACAGGCATGTGTGTGAGAGAGAGAGAGGGAGACAGAGTGAGAGAGAAAGAGAGAGAGAAAGAGAGCAGTCATATTGGTATATTCATGCTGTAGTCAAAACACACTTGGTCAAATGAACATCATATTCATCTGTAGATGATTTCATATTTTTATAAAACAATTGTCAATGAGATATTTTCCTCGTCCTCATTTCGCCGGCTTTGACAAATCCAACTGATTTAGATACAGAAATATTCTTTGCATGCAGCTACCTAGACCAGCAATTTCCCGTGTTCTAAAGAGGCAGGGATCATTGCCAGATATGAAGTTTCATTGTTGGCTAATATGAGAATTATGAATGGTGATAGAGAGCAATGGCTGACCCTGTGTGGAGCCCTGTGGTGAGGGCAGCTTCATAGATAGAGAATGAGGAAGTGAAACTCCAAAAGCAGTTCACATTAATGTCACGCTTTCTGGACGGCTAATAAAAAAGAACAGGGCACAGGATAAAAGACGCATTAGAGACGAAAGAGAGAAAGACAGACAGAAAGAAAGAAAAAAGAGAGAGAGAGAAAGAAAGAGAAAGAGAGATGGAAGGAAAGAAAAAAAGAAAGATATAAAGAGGACAAGGAGAGGAGGGGAGTACATTAATATACTACAGACAAAAGAAGAAGAAAAGATATCAGAAGAAATGACAGTGGAAATGTTTTGCAAAGATTTTGAGGTGGTTAAGGTGAGGTGATGTGGAGAGAGAAAGAGAGAGAGAGAGAGAGAGAGAGAGAGAGAGAGAGAGCTGGGGCTTTGGGAGTTTAGAAACCTCTCAACCATATGCATTTCTACGTCTGCAATATACATGCAAATGGCGGCATGCATGAGTGATAGGAAAGTAGAATGAGCCGAGATATTTTTCAGGAGCCACATTACCCTGCTCGATGCCAAGCTCCAGCCATCACTGGGTGGCATACAGAGCTGCAGGCAACACTGGACATTTAACTCTTTAACTCGTTCTCTGTTTTCCCTGTCAATCTTTCCCCTCTGTGCACAAATCTCACTTCGCAACAACCTTCTATCTCTGAAAGCCCAATCTGTATTCATGACAGCAGAAAGTCTTATGTGCACAGAATTCCCAAACAATATTCTAACAGTTTAACAGTATTCAAACAATTAGACTTTTTTTTTTTTTTTTTGCCAATAGGCAGATTGAAAAGAGAAAGGAGAGAAGGGATAAAGGCAGATTTAGAGGAGGAAGGAGAGAGAAACAGGGAGACAGACAGGCCAACAGATTTGTGGTGCCTGTAAGAAGAGGAACCTGGCTTTGATTTTGTTTCACACAGTGTCTACAGCTGCAGAGGAGCACCAGAGTCGATGTGGGAAACCGAGGGAGACATGAAGTGCCAAGAGAAGAAGCTCTGTTTTTCGGTGCTGATCAGCCCGACTCAGCTGCTGGATGGAAGGAGTTTGGTCTCCAGCAGATGTTTTATTAGGAGACATGAACGCTTGAGAAGACATTCTACCGTCCATTTTACATCAGAGAACTTGGCTAGCACCGAGAGAGATATAGCTCATTGTGTGTTTGTGTATGTGCATGTGTTTGTATGTGTGTGTGTGTGTATGCGTGCATGCATCTTGGCACTGCACCTGTTACTTTGCCAGTACAGTAAACAGACACTATTCAGCGATCATAATGCTATTGTTCTGACATGCGTGTGTGTATATCTGGGTGTGGTTCCATTTGAATGCATGTGTTTTTTTTTTGTGTTTTTAAGCTTTACAAATGCAGTGTATTGTGTTTGCAAGATCAGTATGCACCATGTGGGCTCTGTATGTACATATCTGGGTGTTTGCACCTGTGCTTATGTGCATGTCATTATGTCCTTGCATATATACATATATATGAATGTGTAAAATATTAAAGACGCTTCTTTTCAAGTATATCTATGAGGTGAATCCAAGTAAAAACTACTGTTCCTTACAGAATATGGGGTTCCATTAGTGCCAAAATTATATCATTGCATGCAGTGTTATTTGAATATGGTGTTGTTGCTATATTTTGGTGTTTGTACATTGTAGTTTCCATTTAACTATGTCTTCTGTCATTTGTGTTTGTCTATTGTCTCTTGGTTGATAGCTTGCTAGTTTTTGTTGGATTTTTTCCCCATTACTCTTACTGCTGTTTAACAAGCATTTCACATTGGTTTGTGTCCATAGATCTGGTTTTAATATGATTTTTATTGGTGTTCTGGTTAGCTAGCTAGCTCACTGAAAAGTGATCACGAGAGTAGTAATAGATAAACGAAAATGACAGTACTGGAAACAGCAGCGTACAAAGACAGATACTGAAATAATTCCATATACAAACAGGACAATATCATAATTTTGGCATTAATGGAACCCCATAGATGCCCTAATTTTATTGGGGCATTTATACATTTTATTGTATATAGTGTATAGTATATGTGCATATGATCATAGCACATAAAGGTGTAAGATGTTTCATGGAAGTGTGTGACATGAGGTGCATGTGAGTATGTGTGAGCGTAACACGTGGGAGTGTGTGTGTGTGAGAGTGGGGTGTGTGAGAGGGCGGCTCCATAAACACAGGGGTGTTAGAACAGGAGTTTAAAAGGGTGGGGAGGTGAGGAAGAAGGGGAGCCAGTGTAAATGTTTGTCGAGAGTGGGAGCTGTAAAAGCATTCATGTATCTCACACTGTGGGTTTTTGAGACAGGGTGGTGTGTGTGTATGTATGTGTGTGTGTGTGTGTGTGCGTGTGTGTGGTCTAGTGGGTGTCTGGATCTGTCAACAGCTCTGGCGACTGTATCTCAGTGAGGAAAACCGTTCATGAGTGAGTGAGTGAGTGAGCATCTGATTTTCTTTATATATGCATATGTGTGGCAGCATATGTGCTGTATTGTCTGCATTTGTACATACTGTGGCATGCTATTTTTCTTTGTGTGTGTGTGTGTGTGTTTGTGTGTGTGCAGGCCATTGTGAGAGGAGCTGGCAGCAGCCTCTCTCCTGCAGTAATCAGTAAGAATGGAGGCCTGGCCTTCCCTACCTCTCCCCGCCTGTGGTTTGTTCACATACCGTCTCAGCCGAGCGGGTAGGAATGTGTGTGTATGTGTGTATATATATATATATGTGTGTGTGTGTTTATGTGTGTGTGTGTTTCGGCATGTGTGTGGCTGCATTTCTATGTGTTCTCATGTGTCTTTGTGAGTGCGTGCGTGCCTCCACGTACAGATTTGTGCACGCGGCGATGTGTTAGTGCATCCTTGTGTGTGTGTGTGTGCGTGTGTGTGTGTGAGAGAGAGAGATGTGGTGCGTTTGTGTGTGAGAACAGGGGGCGGGGGTTGAAGAGGCCCTGTAAGGGAGAAGACAGAAAACCTGAAGGTAGTTTAGTTGGCCTGTTCCCTGCATACAACACTGCAGTAAACAGCACATGATACGAATGCATTCAAAACAGCCTATTGTAAAGCACACACACACAACATTACACACATTTCAGTCACGCTGTAAAGACAGTAGCCGGCAGAATGTTTGACTTGGGGGAAAAAAAATAAAAAGAAATGTTGAATGTGAATTTTCCAAATTTTCCATCAGGGTGCGACCGTCATAAACAATATGTTGGGTCGTTGTATCAGCAGACGTACGGAGGGGGAAGCGTTGTGTGTTTTGGCTTTGTTCGCCCGTAAGTGAAGCAGACACGAGCCTGTGAGCAGTGCTGTTTAGCAGTCAGATGTGCTGGTAGAGGAGGACAGAGGAAAGCATTAAAACACCACTGTTTATGCCTTTTCCCAGACAGTCGGCGGACTCGGCAAGCCTCTCTGCCGTTTCCCAGAAAGCTGTTGGACCTGGCACGACAGCAGCCGGCGAGATCTGACAGACGCAGAAACTTCCCACAGATATCCGCAAACTTCAAATGGGAGCCGGCTGCAAGGATTCTAATGTTTTAATTTTTAGTGTTTCCTCGAAAAGGTGGGGGCTTGTCAGCGCGAGGGGATGAAATTTTGAAGAAGCGGGGCATCTTTTTTGCTTGGATACTGTGTGTGTGTGTGGGGGGGGAGAGCGTCTGATTTGCCGAGACAAGTTTGACAACTGCAGTGAATAAAGAGGATGATGCAGGAATCAGAGTGGGGAGGAAAGACAAAGGCAGACCGGGAAGGAGAAGACAGCAGAGAGGGAAATGGAAAGAAGGGCTGGAGAGGAGCTAGAGGAGGAGCAACGACAAGAGGGATGAGGAAAGAGACAGAGAGGACAGAAGGGAGAAAGAAAATAAATCTATATCTATGTTCACCGCACAAACACACACACACACACACACACACACACACACACAGGGCATTAGTGTGTTGAAGCTGCCTCAGTTGGCGTCCCCTGGGTTCCTTTGGCCACTAAGATGACAGAATGGGTTTATAATTATAACCACACACACACACACACACACACACACACATGCATGCACATGTCTCTCTCTCCATCATGCACACACACCCATGAGTGCACACACAACTCTCTCTGTCTCTGTTTGTCATGCACACACACACACACACATGCGCTCACACACTCCTACTGTACTATCATGTTCATTAATGAATTGCGGCTCTTGAACGAGGCACAACACGGGGTTTATATTACACGGGCTTGGCGTGATCCCTCAGCTGATAAAATCACAATGCGTTGAGAGGTTGTGATGACAAATGAACAGAGTACATTTGGTGCCTCTCCAAAATATGTCACTGTTACGATAACCCACTCATAATGATGCTGCGACGACGCTGCAGCCATGGCAAAAATGATCAGCATCTTCCAATTAGGCTCTGTTCTGTTCTATTCTACTGTGTTCTATCCTACTCTACTCTACTCTGGGCTGTTCTGATCTATTCTGTTTGATTCTATTTAACAAAAATGCTCATCATGTTTCATGTGCTGCACTCTGCTGTGTTCTGTTCTATTTTGCGTGGTTCTGTTCTAGTCTATTTCATTCCATTCCATGGTGTTAGGTTCTATTCTTCTCTACTCTGTGTGCGTTTCAATACATTCTGTTCTATTCTACTCTATTCTGCTGTATTCCATTATGCTCTATTATGCTCTATTCTATTCTACTCTAATGTGTTATGTTCTATTCTACTTTACTCTACTCGATCCCATTCAATTCTGTTGTGTTGTGTTCTGTGCTAATCTATTCTATTCTATTCTACTCTACAGTTAAATTAAATTATTAAATTATGACTACATTATTTTAAGAGAATTGGGATTTGTTAACATTTGTGTTGTTTGAATTATTCTGTAAATCATGAGGTCACAGGGATGCAGGGATAAACATAAAATTCCCAAACTATTTGCTAAAAACGAGAACAGGAAGGCTGCAGTCGGTGACGTTATCAAGTAACACTCTCTGGAGCTGCTCCATTACCTGTGAATGGGCCAGTTTTGTGGACACTGTGCCATTAGCCGGGACGATTTTCCAGAGATGTGGCTGTTTTTCGTCACCCAGAACTCGTACAACTGCGATGAGATCAGCCCGATTTGGGTGGAAACGCTCAAACAAAACGATTCTACAGCCTCTTATTAAATTGTCAGCGGAGTAACTCCTGAGATCTTGATAACATCACAGATTTGCATCGTTTTTTCCTTCGGATTTCGGAGAGAGCTGCGCTTGTTCACATGCGTTAATTGACCCATTCAAGCACGGCGGGATAACCTTTGTGAATTCTGTTTTAGGGTGGATTTCCCCTCAAAGATTAGCATATTAAATGAGTATTAGTGTCACTTAGTCCGTGGTTTAGTTATGATGAGGACGGGATCACCGGGCTCTCGTGCACAATCCATATGCAATGATGATACAGTGGAGAAGGCGGTACTCTCCACTACCCGGGCGAGGTGGCAGGTCAACTGGAATATGATGTCAAATCTATAATTCAGTGTAAAGCATGGCTGGAGTATCAGATGAGAGCCATAGACAAAGACAGGAGGTGAGAGCGATGAGAGAGAGAGAGAGAGAGACAGAAACAGAGAGAGAGAGAGAGAGCTTCACAATGACAATGCACGGCCTCGTCTTTGAAACTGTACTTGTGCGCTTAGAGGTTGAGCAGCTAAAATTTCACATAAATATTACATATACATTGAAAAAGTGGATTATTTTCCTATGATAAATTTCTCTGGGTCTCACCCCCTTCCCCCTCCTCGGGCCTGTTAAATGGAGAGTCGTCCCAACACCTCGGTAATGTTGTGCTGATTTACCTGGTTAATGATTACAGACCCACTGTGGTTTGGGCTCAGGTGCTGCTGGCTGCATGTGACCGATCCTGCCCTCACACACACACATGCAAACACACACACACACACACAATCAGACAAACACGCAAGAGCTACATTTCTTTTGAAGCTATAACTAAGTAAAACAAACAGTAAAATATAGTTTCTGTCTCTGCCTCTCCCTCCACATCTATCAGTCTCTCTCTCTCTCTCTCTCTCTCTCTCTCTCTCTCTCTCTCTCTCTGTCATTCTGTCTTTATGTCTCTCTGTCTGCCTGCCTGTCTGTCTGCTGTCTTTGA
>OMLF01013652.1:0-12026 GCA_900302615.1 Holocentrus rufus | reverse complement strand
GCGTGTACAGCTAGTGTACACTAGAGAGTAACTCGAGAGGAGAAAGAGAGGCATAAGCATTTGCAGGCTGCAATTATGGGTAATTTTCCAACAGCAGCAAAATTAAAGCCCCCCAAAACAAAACAAAGAGGGCAAATTTACTCCCTGGACCAGCCTGTCGCTGATGCTCACAATTCGAGGGAGAGAGGGAGAGAGGGAGAGAGAGCAAGATATATACAAAGCTACAGGCAATATCCATAATGTAAATATTGACAAGTGGAGTCAGTCATGTTGTTGAGTCAGTTAAGCTGATACAGGGAGTCGGGCAGCTGGGCATCCTCATCTCTTTCCTTTGGATGGACCCTGATGGGGAGGAGTCTTCACTGGTTGCTATGGTGCCACCAGCAAAGGTTGCACCATATGAATCAGGTGTGCAAGAGTAGAGCTGGAACAAAAACTTGCAGGACAGAGGGTCCTTGAGGATTGGTTTGAGAAGCACTGCTGTAAGCCAGTCACTCTGCTTTTCAAATTTTTTAAATAATAATATGAAAAACCATGGTGGTTATTATATACAGATTTTAACATATCAATACAATTTATAAAGCTGTTTTTGCCAAGAAAAATGCTGCGTCACTGAGCTACTAGAACGTGCTCTTTGTGAGCATAGACAATCTTTGTTTTCTTTCTTGCCGTTGATTTTGCTGCACATCTAGTCTCCACTCCAATGAATTCAAATTTTCAACACATCTCTGACCATCTTTGAAAATGTAAGTGATGTGAGAAACTGACACAGCCACTATAAGTCCACAATATTTCACTATGTTGAAAAATAGCGGTTGAGGTCAGCAAGTTACTGTAATGTTACTAGCTCGTGCCAGATGTCAGTGGTAAACAGTGCGTATGCTAAGCTAACAACGGCTAACGTTAGCTAGTATTTTTAAACAGCTTCAAAACTGAGCAAATTCCACCCCATGTAATCTAGGAATCAGTAAGAAAGCGATTACAAGAGTCAGTGTAAGAGCTGGACATAATTTAAAGGCAAATATTTTAGACACCATTTTTTGCATTGAACTGGAAAGGTGATGGGTGCTGAAAACTGACCTCCTGCAAGTGACTTCTTTTTGCCAAAATGCATTTTTGAGGGAACTGAGGTAGCCTATACATTGTCCTTGCTGAAAAATGATTCCTCTGCCTTACTGAACACTTTGAGGAGTCATACACTTTAAATCAGATTTAAATATTTCATTAAAAAAAAAATCAAAAATGGGAGTTATGGTGAAATCAAACTCTAGGGTTTCAGTCCCAGCCTCTCTCTAAAATGTAAAAATGAGATGGATCAGATGATTAATTTGGCCAGAAATATGAGTAAAAGTTTTCAGCAGAGGGTCCATTTTCAACCCTGTTTGGGCATACAATTCGTATCACTCTCTATTATGTGCGTTTACTCAGCTTGGTATATAATCTTCTAATAATGCTATGATCCAGGGCTGTAATGTATATCCCACATACCTACATGTGTACTGTGCTGTCGTATGCTGTGCTGCTGGACCTATAGGGAGGTGGATGAATAATAGCACTGTATATAATGTGTTTCATAGTGTGTATTGATGTGTTTCTGTGTGTGAGTGTTTGTTGTTGAGAACACAAGAAACAAAAGATGGCAAAACTGTAGTAACAGACACAGACAATATTCGGTCAGCAAATAGTTTGTCTTCCAAATGTACATTAATTCAGTCTCGAGTTCTCAAAAGCTAGCTCTGAAAAAGAAGAGTAATAGAGGGTGAACTTGGGTAGGTGTGACTCATCCTGTTCCAAGAATCACCAGAGCTGAAATTATAAGCTGGTATGCATATCAATGAGAACTGAGCTACCATGACAAGCCCCCAATGATATGAATATTTCACACAATGCGTATACCTTTTAACTCATTTCATTTTCATAGTTTGTTTGTTGGGAGCAGACGAGCATTTTTTTCAGATGCTCTTAGTGGTTAGCAATGGGAAATTTTAGTATTCTTACAGCAGTGTTTTCAGCGAAACACCCCTTTAATGCTCTATGAGTCTCCCAGGGCGAGGTGATGGCAGAGAGCTGCCACGATGCAGAATGGGGGTTAATTAACTAAACCTCACAGTGCCTTTGTGCATATCGTCTCCTTTCCTTCTCTTTCCTTTCCTCTCCTCTCCTCTCTTTTCCTTTCCTTTCCTCTCCTCTCCTCCTTCCTCTTCTCCTCTCCCTTGAACTCCTGCCCAAGGCCACTCATAAGTTGGTGTTGTTTCCAACGACACCAGAACGACCGTCATTAAAAGCCAGCCAGCCTATAGCCCTCAGCGCAGTAATCCCATCAAAAGGAAACAGGGTAACAACCTCTGTCTAATCCTTCATTAGCCTGGCTCCTCCCATCACATTCTGCCCCCCCAAAGCAGCAGTAATTAGCTAAGCGCTAACGAGTAGCCAGAGGTAGCAATAGTTCATCGCAGCTGCTTCAGTTCATGTTAAAGTTCACTGACACGAACAGAGTGGTGGAAACCTGCGTCTGTTACTCGCCAACACATTACTAAGGCTACTGCTATTCCCTTTAATGAGCAAATTACTATTTCAATTTCATAAATCATATTACACCAATCAAAAAATTCACTGTTGATTTGTTGTCAAGCCATCAAAAAATCAGATTGAAGTTGAATAATCCAAAAACTAGTTATATCTCATCCCATCTGCATGCACACACTAAGCTAGTTTAGAAGATAAATGGCAGAACAGTTTTCCCACTACTTTATCAAGCAAAATTATGACAAAAAAATTGTACATAAATGGCATTTGGTTTGATCAATCATATTCTGATTTTCAAAAGTAAGAAAAGATGTGATTGCCAATTTGGGAAATTTGAGAAATAATAAATTACTGCTTCCAAGGAACAAAATTTTAAGTAATATGATTACTTTTGGCACAAATAATATGTAGTGCATTACTTTTTTGAATCATGAGCCCAACACTGATCACTGAGTGAAGTGACAGACTGAATTAACCATGTTGGTCCAAACAGATTGCTATCTTGTTTTATTTTATTCCTTTATTTATTTATTTCAATTGGAATTGAATTCAATTGCTGCTGGGTATAATGTGTTGAAAGATGTTAGCGCACTAGCTGTGTCAAGTGGATTTATGTTCTTTGAAGATACACTCTTTTCCTTGTGTTTGTTATGATAGTCATTGTAATAATTAACTCTAAAATACAGTACATAGAAAAATGACACTTAGTACCTGAACAACAATGCGATAACATCAAAGTGGCACGAAACAAATCTGTGATGTGTTGATACAGAGGCTTTGTACCCACAATATGCAAATTCTGGGTGAGGAAACTTTGGTTAGCCTCTGCCAACCGTCTGTCTCTCTCTCCCTGTCTCTCTCTCTCTGTCTCCCTCTCTTTCAGGCATACATGCACACATACAATTCATACAGTGAAACACACACACACACACACACACACACACAGTGTCACCATCAAGAACAGGTTGGACTTGTAGAGTGTCCTGAGTGCAGGCAGTGAATGTGTAATTTAACTTTGACACACCAATCAAGCTTTGATGAAAATGATATTTTGCTTTAAACATTCATGAAAATAAATTAACTGACCAGGCCTATGTTAAATTTATGACTTGCAGTGCACGTGTGTGTGTGCGTGTGCGTGCAAGCATGAAGTACAGGGGATGATGGGAATTTGCCCTCCTTAACGACAAGTTGAGTGACATAAATTAACAAACATAAATGCAATTTATCAAGAAATTATGAGAGATTATGAGAAAGGGGGCTAAACAGAGAGGAAGGTTAGCAATATAGAAATAGTATTTAAAAAAGAAAAATAGTGTTAAAAATAAGTTGCGTCTTTCTTTGACTTGCTTCCAAAACAAATGCAGCACTAGCAAAGATCTTTACGACAGGAGGTGGTGGTGCTCATTGGAAATGCAGTCTTCATTCCGAGGAAACACTACCGCTTTTGTCCACAGGGGCCGCTAAAATCAACACAAAATGAATAGTGCCTTGGAGCTGCTTTAAAGGGGAACGTCACTGAGAAACACAGCTGATTTACTGAGTGTTTAATCTCCCAAATATTCCAAACCCATAAAAAGGCTTGCATAAATTCATTTGTTTGAAAGTTACAGAGGCTTAATGAGTTGGATTTTATCCTGAGAGTGACGTAATCTAGTGAACACCTCTGTGTAAATGTTAGAAGTAATTCAGTGAAAAGATGAAAATAACAGCATGGCTCAAGTTTGTCTAATAGACTTGGTACAGTGAAAGCAACTGTTCAGGACTTGAAGTGTAAAGATCAATGACCAAATATCTGACAAACTAAAGACAGGAGTGCAAAACGTTTTCAGATATGCGCTGGAAATACTAAAACAATACTGAAGGAAAATATGTCCCAGTCATACTGCTGTATGTACAGTATTTATGGACTAAACCTCCTTTAAGCTTTAAGGCAAGAAGAGGAAAGTGTATGACCCTGTCTGTATTACATAACTGAGAACAACTGAACAGGTCTGTGCCAAAGTACTCACTTGAGGTGAGGTAGACTTTCTTTCGATACCATTCATTTAAAATCACTTATCTTTCAAGCATCTTTGGCACTAAGCATTTGTTTTTGTTGTGGTTTTGCGCTGCTCTTCCCAGATATCACCTGTCCATCAGACAGCGGGCTTGTACAGTGATGTCTTTTGTTGAGATTTTCTTTGAGACAGTTTCGGAGCTGCTGTAACGTTTATTTTTTCACTTTGACGGAGCTAGGCTAATTAGTGCTAAGCTAACACAAAATGCTAGATATGAAAGAGATGAGAATGGTATCGAACATCTTGTCTCACTTTGGGTAAATCGGAAGTTCCTCTGTGTATCAGAATAAGGTACCGAGTGAGTGAGGATTACTCAAACCAAAAGATAATCAAAACCCTGTTTCCAAATTAGAAAATTTGTTTAAAAGTAATTCACTCACTGGGTATAATGTGTTGCAAGATGTGTGTCAAGTGGATTTATGTTCATGAACAACTTTAAAGCTGCGCTATTGTTCTTGTGTTTGTTATGATGGTAATTCCAGTAATTAACTATAAAATATAGTACATAGACAAATGACACGTAGTACCTGAACAATAATGCGATAACATCAAAGAGGCATGAAACAAATGTGTGATGTGTTGATACAGAGGCTTTGTACCTATAATATGCAAATTCCGGGCGAGGAAACTCAACTGATGTTCACCGCAGCCCCAGCCAACCAGTCTGTCTCTCTCTCTCTCTGTCAGGCATGCACACACACATACAGTACATACACTGAAACACACACACATACACACACACCCACACTCATGGTGGCATCAAGAACAGGTTGGACTTGTAGGGTGTGCGATAACGTTTTCACCTCCGTACGTCCACTGGTTTGGTGGCTTGATTTCATGTTAGCTTAGCACAAAGACTTGAATTCTACAGGAGTCATTAGCCTAGCTCTGTTAAAGTGAACCCCATCCCAACATCAGCTGAAGCAGTCTTATTTACACAATGTATTGTGTGTTACACAGTAAAGAAATACACATATTGGAATTATTAAAAACAAAGATAGATCGTAGGAACTATAACCGTCTATCTTTTAACTTCTAACTTCTAATTTCTCCTAAAATGACAAAGTGTAGTTAGACAGCTGCAGAGTTGCTGTAAGTTTTATATTTTTCACTTTAAAAAATGACCATTCTGATACGTCTACATGTAAGTGACCCTGTACAACTCGCTCTTCTTCTGCCTCAAAATTGGCCTCTGGTTTGAACATTTATGGTTGAATTAGACCTACATTACCTCTTACTACTGTAGTGTAGCCTGCAGCAGCAAAACAGAACACAAACAGGTTTGTATGGGACGAGCACACTGGTACACGCACAGCACAGCGTTGATGGAGATTTGAAGAGAGGCGGGTAGTATTTGCATATTCATAGATCCATGCATACAGAGTGAAGGCAAAGGTGTAGAGTTACATCTAAGCCAACACTTGCATGAACGTATGGCTCTGCACGTATGGCTCGTAATGTTTTTCACTTCTCTCTCTCTCTCTCTCTATATATAGTATATATATATAGTAATTTTAATGATTATTAGCACAATAACCCTATAGTAATCATTCACTTGCCACCATAGACACACACACACACACACACACACACACACACACACACACAGAGCGCTAGCATAGTCTCAGTAGCTCTCTGTTTCTGAATTCTGTATAGCAGCTAGACTTTTGTTCTCCATGCAGTCTTTACACCAATTAATTATTCTTTGAAATATACCATTTTTCTTTTAAGTTCACTGAGACCTAAACAATATATTAAAAACGAAATAATCCTTAGCCATTCAGTTAAATTCATTATTGCCACGGACTCCGAATCATTGTGTTTTACCTGATTACCCTTTGTACCCTCAAAAAACTCACAACACCAAAGGCCAAGTGGCCTTGGTACTGAAATGATGAAATTCCAAGCCTGGCATAAAGTACAGGGGATGTTGGGAATTCACCTTCCTGAACGACAGGCTGAGTGACATTTTCATCAGAATTAACAAACAGCCACATAGAAGCAATTTGTCAAGAAATTATGAGAGTTCCTAAGGTGAGCATGTAAGGGGGCTAAACAGAGAGGGAGACAGCAGGACAGGGGTGTAGTGAAAGGCAATGGCAGAGTCGAATGACATAAAAAGATAAAATATTTTTAGCATGCACATGAGGCTCAATACAGTCCTTAAAGGGGCACGTCACTGAGAAACATAGCTGATTTATCATGTACATAATCTCCCAAATATTCCCAAACTATAAACAGTATAAATTCATTTGTTTTGAAAGTTACAGAGGCTTAATCAGTTGGATTTTATCCTCAGAGTGACCTAATCTAGTGAACACCTCTGTGCAAATGTTAGAAGTAATCCAGTAAAATGATGAAAATAACAGCATGGCCACGCTGTGTCTGAAGTGTGTGTGAAGTTCTTGCTGGTATTTACAATCTTTCCTTGCCTGTTACAAACATCATGAATGTTGAGGTAATCCACAAGGATGGGAGAATGGGAATAATAAATCAAACGCACCCTTACAGGCACTCTGTGTTCAAGGAGCTTATAAAGAAGGAAGGGACAATATGTCATTCAGTTTGAAATTGGTGCCAAGTGTGCAACAATTTGGTGATGTTGTCATTGTTTTGAATGGGTTTGCCACCTCGCCTTATTTAACAGGTTAGAGCCTCAGCCAGGTGTTGGAATTATGAGTTATTTGTCTGTCGCTAACTCATATGCAATATATCAGATTGTACATTTTAAACGTCCATGTGACAAACGTTAGCTTTGTTTTGTTAATGCTAGCTAACGACAGCTCAGGCTCTGTGCAAACTGCTGATGTCTTGGGACCAGTCAGAGGGACAACAAATGCCCACATTGGACAAAAATCACCAATCTGCATCATGCAAAATGTGATTTGTTATACGGTTGAATGTTTGTCCTGTAAAAGTTCCTGCAGAGTTATAGCTATAGTGGGATTTTCAGCCACGGGAGCTGTGCACCTAGCTATTTGAGAAATACATAGTGTGAAAATACCTTTTCAGAATTTTGATTTTGATTATTCATCAAATATGGACAGTATAAGTTTTAAATAAAAAAGTTATTTAGTGTTGAGTTACCCTTTAAGGCAAGAAGAGGAAAGTTTATGACCCTGCCTGTTTTGCATAACAGAGAACAACTGAACAGGTCTGTGCCAAAGTACTCACTTGAGGTGAGGTAGGCCTTCTTTCAATACCATTCATTTAAAAACACTTATCTTTTAAATATCTTTGGCGCTATGCATTTGTTTTTGTTGTGGTTTTGCACTGCTCTTTCCAGAAATCACTTGTCCATCAGACAGCGGGCTTGTACAGTGATGTCTTTTGTTGAAATTTTCTGGCGATGAAGTTCAGATACCATCTTTTGTTTGTCTCTTCATCCATGGCTGCCTGTTCGAACTACACGGCTCCTCTACTATTTATTGCAAACACAACACTGTTACATTGCTGCTGCTACAAACATAAAAGTATCACTTCCTCTGCATCTAAAGATTTCTTCCCAGAATGAGTAACATTATATTGGGTTTTTAGAACAGCAAAGGTAAAAGCTTTCATGAACTGGCTATATGTTAAATGTTTATATCTAGCAATGGTAGCATGTGGCACTTGTGAAAATATCAGTGGATTTTTACATGCTTTTATAAAAGAAACACCTGCAGATGCCATTTATCTACATTCAATTCCAAACCATATTAAAACTTAATTTCTGAGATGATAAACAGAGTAGTAACTTCTTCTATTAGATGTATGCATGTAGAAAATCTATGCCACACCTTCCCTAATAAAATATAGAAAATGATTTTATTATTATTATTGTTATTATTATTATTACTGAGAAGTAGTTCTTATAGAAATACATGTGAATTAATGCTCACATCCAAGACGTCCTATTGAGTAAGGGCAAAGAAGGCGTGTCTGTGACTTCAAGTGAAAATATAAACACTGGAACAAGGAAGCCAACAAAGCACTGGGGCCGTATCATCAGACCGATGCCGGATTCTGAAAATAACAACATCAAAATTTCCTCTCCAAATGCCAACGTGACAGTCAACCAGTTTCACGTAAAGGTCACACCATGATCTTTGCTTACACTCGTTTGCATTGGAAATCCTGCGTTAGACAGCACTTCTCACCAACTGTGAATGTTTTGCATGGTTACATCCCCGGAACAGTTTTTATGAAAGTAGCTCCTATGAAATATATCAGAATAAGGTACTAAGTGAGTGAGGATTACTCAGACCAAATGATAATCACAAGTTTATTTTGTGCCTTACCTGTTTCCAAATGAGAAAATTTTAGTTAAATCTAAGACACTCAAATGCTCTTAACCTCCACAGATTCTGGCATTATGTTTTAAAATGTTATTCTGTCAGCCAAAGACCTCAGCTATCTCCTACCCTTTACCAGATTTGTAAGAGATCTTTTTTTGCATTTTAAGTGTTGAATGAAAGGAACAAATCCCCTCAATCCCCCTCCTCAGATTTTATCCCAGATATATAAAGTGTGTCTTCCTGGGTTGAGGTTAATTCACTTAACATTTGTTCAGTTAAATAAGTGTCTCTTGCTTCTAACAAACACTCTCAACAATGTGTGTTAGCTCTGCGATGGATTATCAAGGGTGTTTCCCTGCCTTCTACCCAGTGCATGCTGGGATGGGCCCCAGTCCCCCTCCCCCTTTGACCCTGACTAGGAATAAGCAGGAATGCAAAATGCAGGGATGAATTCTCAACAATTTGCAAATAACTTAAGGCTTATTTCGTCCCCTGAATTTTGCAGCTTCAGTTTGCCTTCAGATTTGACTGATCTGAATGCGAATTAACCCTTCACTTGGACCTGTCTATCAAAACAGATTAACATGATACGTATCATTTGGCAGAGGTTTTGCAGTCACTGCGAGTACAACTCTTGGCAGTCAGGGTGAACCCAACCCTTTGCCCCGAGGATGTTAACACTATGATTTACTACTTGGGTTACATACAGTAGGACCACATCCCTGCACTGATAAATCTCTCTCTCCCTTTCTCACTCTCTCTCTCTCTCTGTGTCTCTTTCACTCTGTCAAGCTGAACCCAGTTGATCTGTTCAATCAACCAGGAGCACTGAGGCAGGACCCTGTAAAAGGTGATTCACTCCATTTCAGCCCTCCATACACCATTTGTCCCGCTCCTCTCATCCCATTTCTCTCTGTTTATACTTCACTTTGGTCAGCCATTGTTGACCTAATGCTCTCACGCAACATGAAAACGAAGGCTATGAAAAGCTACCCTTCTGCTTTGCATAGATAGTGGCACTGCATGTTCTTTAGCTTCCTGTAACGTAAGAAAAAAAAAGTGCACACAGTCCCCGTATTTTCCAAAGTAAACAGTTCTGTTATGCAACTGTCACCTAGACTAGTTTATTCTGGTCTGGTTTCTGAAAGACTTTTCTGTAACTTTTGTGACATTTTGAAATTCTTGACAGTTTGAAATGCCATACGGTGCTAACAGGCACTGTATGCCTGCTACCAGCGTCTTGTTTGCAACCAGTGACAGAGATCATGTTATTGATGCGAGCCCAGATCCCAGCAGTTCCCAAACTTTTGTACATGCCATTATTACATATGAGGAGTTTGACAGCTATATGTATAAAGTGGCTGATACTTGAGCCAGGATTAGCCAAGAAAGAAAACTTGATAATTAGGATGCAGAGCTCCATGTTATCTCCACCTCTCCGTTGACCAAACTGAGATCTTGATGTGGACAAAAAGAAAGAAAAAAAATAGCGTCCCTTCTCCAAAAATATGGTAAACAATTACCCTGTGTTCTCTATTGTTTCAGCCACTGACCCGTGAAGGCTGCGGAGTGACTGATGTCTGATCGTATTGTGTTGTGGCCCCTCATCTCCATTCAGTGTGGCCAGGAAATGTAGGGGAACCGGGCAATTATTTCTGATTTATCTACTTGGACAAATCCTGGCATACTGAGCCTGGCTCCAGAGTCTAGTTGAGGTTTGTGTCCTCATTATCAATACTCTGTATACTATTGGCTTACCTCAACCTTTGGCAAGTTGTCCGGTTTTGTCTTGGGGTCCACTGCATGACTGATTTTGAGAAAGATGGTTTTCAGTCATGCAGATGAGCAAGTCATTAAAGGAGGAGGTCTTGGCCTGATTTAGTCGCAGAATCAGACATAATAGTCCTTCCTACATCAGACATGTTGATGAAATCAGTCTAGGGAGTGGCTTATGTACTGGGTTGCATGTTTTTGTGTGAGATGTGTTATGTCTTTATCAGTACAGAAAGACTGGGAAGGTTGGCTCCTACTTAAAGTTTCAGTGAAATTAAAAACAATGACTTTTTCACCTCTTTACCCAATTTTCCATATCATAACATATAGCCATTTAATGCTGTCTTGCTGTCTCTTGTATTTTCATGTCAAATCCTTTTACTTCCTGTCTATCTTATTACCTTATTGTCCACCAGTAAGTACAAATAATAAAAAATTCAAACCAATAAAATTGCCACAAATCACACATCTACCCCATCAAACAAAACTGCCCTTTTCTCACTAATTGATACATTTAGAGGTGCATTTTTGAAAGATCCCTCCCCACATTAGATGCAGCCCTAATTTCCTGTTTCAACAGGCAATATGTTAAGTAATGGAGGCGAGGTCCTCTCAAAGCGCCTCTCATTGTAAATAAACTACAATAGAGGAATTGGCATCAGCTTCATGTTAATTCCATGGAAAATGCAACATAGTGACACTGGGGAAAAAAAAGTTCTCCTTCACTGTCAAATGGTGGTTTTGCCAGTCAGTCGTCATGTGTAAGTAATTTTTGTCTTTTGACTTGGAGAAGGCGAAGGATGCATATGGCTTTGGTTGAAACACACAGCCTATTTTATTCACAACAAAAATTGGGATGTTATCGTATTGTGAACTCTGTTTCTATGCAATAACACAGTTCCTTACACTAGTCACTTTATCTGTAGTGCTAGGTCATATTTGACTGACTGTATTGAATTTTTTTTTCATTGACATAAAATGAAAGCTATCAGCATCAGCCATGGGGAATTGGAGCCAGGTGAATCTTGACACTGGACGCTCTCCTTTTGCTGCCACTGGACACGAAACGATGAGTCGCAATTCGATGAGTCGTGACGCAACACAACATGACGCGACGTGACATGATACGACGCAGCCAGTCTAGCAAGGTCAGTAAAGGGAGCGTTGACTCGATGTCAGACGCCCCACGGCTGCAGTGCGGCGGGGCTCTGAGGCACTTTAAAGAAAGGCAAACGGCTAAATGGCATATGTTATGTATGCGTGTGTGACAAGGACATCCCACCACGTAACCCTCAGCCCCCTATATACCATTCCAAGTCTTTCACATTTAATCTGGTATAAGCTACTGGATCACCATAGGTCTTAATCTCTTCTCCCTTCTCCATCCCAC